>JADBJO010004379.1:15000-25000 GCA_016801955.1 Conus betulinus | reverse complement strand
CCTGTTTCTACATGTATGATAGGGAACAACAAAACAGTATTCTTTTTTTTAAGACTGGGCAATTTTCTCTGTGAGGAATATTTAAGCATGTGTCGGTCTTTTAAAGACTGCCAACTTGCACTTAAACCTGTGTCGGTCTAGTCAAGTCAAGTCAAGTCAAGAACAACACTTATGATCTCCAAAGAGAAATTAAGCATGGCCATTAAAACATGACGATGGATCTATAGTTAACAAATCACTAATGACAAATCACACCCACCCATCCACTCCCATCCATCCACCACACACACACAGAAACACCCACACACACGCGCGCGCGCGCGCGCACACACACACACACACACACACACACACACACACACACACACACACACACACACACACACACACACAAGCTTTCTGAACAGGATCTTATTGAAAGTTCATTTTTGATTCAAGAGTTTCATGGAATGGGAACAAAACCGTTTTTAGTTCTATTCATCTTGAATTTTGGAATTTGGAATTGTCGTCCAGATGGTAGAACACTGTAGGTTTTTGAAAGAACATGAGAACTGTCGGCGGCAATGTTCACAGCTTTTTGTGTGACACGACATTCATACAATTTATCTACCTATTCTTGTTTTTGCCAGTAAAATCTTTTGTAAAGGTGACAAGCTTGCACTCTACGGAACTATTAAAACCTAGCATTGTAAAGAAGTAACCTTGCACTATACAAAACTATTAAAACCTAGCCTTGTAAAGTAGTAACCTTGCACTATACGACACTATTAAAACGCAGCCTTGTAAATGAGTAACTTTGCTCTATATGAAGCTATTAAAACCCAGCCTTTTAAAATGGTAGCCTTGCACTATATGAAACTATTAAAACCCAGCCTTTTAAAGTAGTAAACTTGCTCTATGTGGAACTATTAAAACCCAGCCTTTTAAAGTAGTAAGCTTGCACTATATCAACTATCACATTGGCACAATATTCAATAGTTCTGTATAATGCAAAACGAAATTTGAAGTCTCTTTGTCTGGCACTATATGAAACTACTAAATCTCCTCAGTTTTTAAAGCATGGTGATCTTGCAATATGCATGAAATTCCAAAGCTAGTAAGCTTGCTCCTTAAGCACGTCACCCAGATTGTCTGTCAGCAGCCAATCAAGTAGGACAATGCAATGGCTTTATATCAGGATACAGACTTAGCCTAATACAGACTGTGAGGGGCAGTGACGATGGTTTTGTGTCGGGGTTATCAGAAGCTCTACAACAAAGGTCATGTACAATCTGTAGAAGGCGTGGTAACACAAGACTGATCCCAAACACTCCCAAACAGCACCTGTACATGTACCTGGTGTTGCAACGTTGCACCAGATATAAGCTGTAAATAAGTTAAGTAAAAGGGTGTACAGTGACAGGGTTATAATTATTGATTCCAAGGAAACGTTGAAAGCTCTCTCTCTCTCTCTCTCTCTCTCTCTCTCTCTCTCTCTCTCTCTCTCTCTCTCTCTCTGAAAATCTATCTATGCATATGAACATACACGCGAGTGCACGCGCCCGCGTACACACACACACACACACACACACACACACACACACACACACACACACACACACACACACACATACACTTACACACATATGAGTGTGTGTGTGTGTGTGTGTGTGTGTGTGTGTGTGTGTGTGTGTGTGTGTGTGTGTGTGTGTGTGTGTAGTGTCTGATCGTTAACTAGGCACATGATTGATTTCCTTTCGTTGCACAATGATATGAGTCTTGACACCCGCATGTGTCGTAAACCTGACCTGGGTAGGAAAACAAATGTGCAGAGAGAAACAGGGATGAATGATACATCTTATGGAAAAAACAGACAGACAGACAGACAGACAGACAGACAGACAGAGAGAGAGAGAGAGAGAGAGAGAGAGAGAGAGAGAGAGAGAGAGAGAGAGAGAGAGAGAGAGAGAGAGAGAGAGAGAGAGAGAGAGAGAGAAAACAGGGTGGTAATTTTTATATGAATGATTTTTTTAATTAGTGCGAGAAGCTAAGAGAACACTATACAATAAAATAAATATCATCTAATGTTCTGATTCTTTCCGGTTTTGCTCGTGTCCAGTGTGACAGTCTAAACAATATAATATTATAGTGACGGTCTCATTTCCAGTCAAAACAAAATAAATGTAATGTAACACAACTGCAGGAGTTAAACGGAAACATCACAGCACAGTGTAACCACTGAAAAGAAGAAAGAAGAAGGAAGAGAAAGGGAAAGGAAGGGGAAAAGATATTCCCAAAGGGAAAAGGAGTGGAACGGAACAGACATTCCAAAATTAAAAAGAAAAAAAAATGGCGAATTAAAATTTGCTTCAAAATAACAATTTGCATTATGCTGCATTCCGTTTTTAATATGATGGAAGTGAGTTACAATACAACAAGTTTCTGTTTAATTTCTAAACAAACACAAGATTTTAATACAGAGATCATAAGCAAAGTTGTCCCTCTTCTTCAACAGTCTTAATTTACTCATGTAATAAAAGTACTTTGAAAATCAGAACATAATAAAGCAAGGAAAAGATACATAGAAAGTTACGCATTGCTAATACATGCTGGAATACATTGTAGACTGACTGATAAAGCATCTAATTCAGTATTGCTAAACCACGTTGCAGTGCCAGTATATACTACCTCACTGATTCTGAACACGTTTCAGGACATGCAACCCAAGGTAAATTACACTCATCCTGCATACGGTTCACGCGAACCATACTCCAAACCCCCAGCCCCCACCACCCCCACCCCCACCCCTCACCTAGCAGAAATCTTCCTCCCTCTCTGCAGTGTCTTGGGCCGACCATGTGCCTTAAAGACAGGCTTCCATTCCCACAGGACACATCTAGCCCATGAACTGCTCGCCTACTCGTCTGTCAAACCAAACAGGGCTCAGCGTGACGTATTACTTTCATGTGCACTGACAGTATGGTGTGCATGACCTTGATGTTCAGGGATCGTGTAGTACAACACTCTGTCTTGATGTACATTGACAATGTAGTATGACACATTACCTTAATTCAGGTGGATGATGTTGTGTGCCATATTACATTGATGCACATGGAAAATGTGAAACTTTATGTTAATTGATGTAAATGGTATGATTTAATTTAATGTGCGTTGTACAACACAATACAGTGCAACAGTATACAGTGCAACACAATACAAACAACACAGCGCAGCAATACACACCCATTATATAGCAGTCAGTGTGTGTGTGTGTGTGTGTGTGTGTGTGTGTGTGTGTGTGTAGATCCTGGGCACCATACCATGGCAGTCTTACTTTCAGCGGGTTCTGTCAGTTCGGAGCAGCCGGGAGGCCCAGTGTTTCTCCGTGGTGGCCGGGTTCGGATCTCTGTTTTTCACCGTGACGCCTTTTCTTGGGGGGCCTACTCTTCCATGGCCGGTAGGCACAGGTTCAGAAGTTCCCCCTCCCCTTCCACCTGAATTGTTTTAGAATCCTGCCATTAAAAGATTGTTTCTTTTTTTTTTTTCGTTTTCTTTTTTTTTTTCTTTTTTTTTTTCCTTTTTTCGTTTTTTTTTCTTATTCTGTTTGCTGTTCCATGTTCTGTGCAACCTCAATGGCACTGCACTGACGCCGCTCATTCCGAACCCCCGTCCACAGCAACAACCCGGCCCGGCCTGCCGCAGCCCTGGTACTGGCACTACACACAGAACAGTCAATGTCAAGTCATCAAGAGACAACCCATAGTAGGAGACATTGCACTGCCACCGAGTCATTTCGTGGGTGTTCACTGAAATGATTCGGCGGCAGTGCAGAATAGAGAATATTTCTTGCATACCCATTTATTCAAGACTCCAACGTTAACCAAATGATCTGTCGGATCTTCCATAGCTGTGTGATTTGTCAAAACAAAGTCAGGCGTGGTGTTATCAACTAACTTTGTCTTTTCTTAATGTGTGTGTTCCAGTGGAAACTTGAAACAAATGTAAGTCGGGTAGGATTAATACAGGAAATCTGAATGACTGCTGTCATAAGTTAATTTGGTATCTCCCTCTCCCTCCCCTTTCCCATCTCTCTCTCTCTCTCTCTCTCTCTCTCTCTCTCTCTCTCTCTCTCTCTCTCTCTCTCTCTCTCTCTCTCTCTCTCTCTCCCCCCGATTCTGTTTTTGTAACCTGTTTCTATCCCCGTCATCATTACCTCTAACCATTGTCTCTGTCTCACCTCTCTCTCTTGTCGCATCTCTCTTTCTCTAAGAGAAAAACAATTGCATAAATCTTTGTATGCGACGGCACCCTTATATGTCCAAACAGTTTGCTGCTCTTAGAGACCTGATGTGTCCATGTCGACCAGTCGGATTGCCTTTAATGCCCTCTAACAGATGAAAACAGAGGATATGCATCAGTTCGTAGTCAATGAATTTTATCTTTGGGTTCTGACAACAGCAAAACTTCAGCCTTCAGCTTGACTTTGGGTCAAAGATTCGATGAGAACGCGGTGTCTCCGATCTGTTGCCTAGCACGTATTGCTCAGGTCACTACACTCTGCGCAAGGAGATGTCTGCCCTATACGCACTTTCACTAGATATGTCCTCTGACCATACATAAATACAAGAGCTGTTCAATGAAAACAGTTTGGAGGGATATCTTCTGTAACGTGCTATCTTTGACGACACAAGAACCAGTCTGCACTTCTGTTAAGACAGTTTGGGGGGAGGGGGTATCTTCTTTAGCAGATTCTGTTTAATCACACTTAGGCACTAAAAAGCGCTGTGGAAAGTCAGAATGGGTTACCTTCTTGAACACGGTATTTTTGGTGTAAAACAGTGACACCAGACCGAGATCACCACAGCTTGTGGAACCCTCCCGTGTGTGTGTGTGTGTGTGTGTGTGTGTGTGTGTGTGTGTGTGTGTGTGTGTGTGTGTGTGTGTGTGTGTGTGTCCACAGATGACATGACGGCCTTCGACACTGTTTTTAGAACTGGGCAGTGGCACACCATGTGACGTAATTAAATGTGATGTAATGTCATGTAATGTTATGTAATGCAATGTATGAGCAAATATGGAGGATGACCCAGAGACAGAACTGTCTACACAGACGACATGACGGCCTTCGACACTGCACATAACACATTGCATTACATTGAAAGGTTGTTCTTAACTTGGTCTGGGAGCAGTGTCTGCAGCCATCATGTCGTCTTTAGACGCTGCTTGGGCAATTCTATTCCTATGTTGAATCAATCATTACATCACATCACATCACATTACATCATATCCTATCACATCACATCACATCACATCACATCACATCATATCACATCACACTGTGTGTTTTCCTGACCTGGGAGCAGTGTCACCAGCTGTCATGTCGCCTTCAGAAAGTGCTGGGATCATTCTCCATGATCATCACACGTCACGTCACGTCACGTTACGTTACCTTATGTTACCTTACGTCACGTTACATGATGTGTTTTCCCTGGCCTGAAAGCAGCGTCAGCCGCCGTCAAGTCGTCTTTAGACCAAGTTGCATTGCGTTACGTTACCGTGCGTTACGTTACATTACATCACATGGTGTGCTTTCCTGGTTTAGATGCAGTGTCAGAAACCGTCATATTGTCAGTGCTTTGGTCATTCTCCATGTTCACTAAAATATCACAAAATATTACACTACATTACATTACATTACATTGCATTACATTACATTACATTGCATTACATTACATTACATTACATTACATTACATTACAATACATTACATTACATTACATTACATTACTGTCCAGGTCTAGGAGCAGTGTCATCGGCCGTCATGCCGTCTGTGGACAGTTCGGTCCTTGGGTCGTCGTCCATGTTCGCTCGCACATTGCATTAATAACATAGCACTACATTACATAACATTACATTATCATATTATATTACATTACATGGTGTACACTGTCCAGGTGCAGTGTCGAAGGCTGTCATGTCGTCTGTGGACAGTTCCATCCCTGGGTCATCCTCCATGTTTGCTCATACATTGCATCACGTTGCAGTCATTGTGGAACATTTGGTAACCTCACTGTCATTGTAGGACACCAGGCAACTTTGCAGTCATTGCAGAAGTCTTGGTATCTTTGCAGTGAGTGCAGAACACTAGGTAATGCTGCAGTCAGTGCGGAACTTTGCAGTCATTGCAGGACACTTGGTAACTTTGCAGTCACAGCAGAAACACTTGGTAACTTTGCAGTCACAGCAGAACACTTGGTAACGTTGTAGTCAGCCAGAACACTTGGTAACATTGCAGTCATTGCAGACCACAAGGCAACATCGCAGTCAAACTTGGTCACCTTGAAGACATTTAGGAACCTTACAGTCATTGCGAAACGGTCGTTAATCTTGAAGCCACTTGGTAACTTCGCAGTCATCACAGAAAACTCGGTAACTTTGCAGTCATTACAAAATACTTGGAAACCTTGTAAACTCTTGATGACCTTGCAGTCACTGCAGACCATTTGGTAACTGTGAAGACACATGGCAACCTTGCAGTCATTGCAGAACACACGGTAACCTTGCAGTCATTGCAAAACACTCGGTAACCTTGCAGTCATTGCAGAACACTTGGTAATCTTGCAGTCATTGCAGAAACACTCGGCATCATTGTAGTCATTGCAGAACACTCAGTAACCTTACAATAATCGCAGAACACTCAATAACCTTGCAGTCATTACAGAACACTCAGAATATTTGCAGTCATTGCAGAAAACTGGGTAACCTTGCAGTCATTGCAAAGCACCCAGTAACCATGCAGTCATTGCAGAACGCTTGGTAACCTTGCAGTCATTGCAGAACACACAGTAACCTTGCAGTCATTGCAGAACACTCTGTAAGCTTGCAGCTAACGCAGAACACTTGGTAACCTTGCTGTCATTGCAGAACACTCTGTAACCTTGCAGTCATTGCAGACCATTTGGTAACGTTGCAGTCATTACAAAATACTTGGTAACTGTGAAGACACTGGTAACCTTGCAGTCATTACAGAACACTTGGTAACCTTGCAGTCATTGCAGTATGACCATGAAGACAGTTCGTAGTTTGATGTTATGTAAGAACGCTTGGTGACCTTGAAGTCACTAGATCTTGTTGAGGACACCCGATCACAGTGAGTTGTACGTTTGGTAACCGTGAAGACGCTAGGTAATCGTTGAGACAGTTTTGATCGCCTGAGAGCGCTTGGTAGCCTTGTGGTCTCAAAAAGACATTTGATAATCTTGAGGTCACATGGTAGCTTTGCGGTCACGTCAGGACACTTGGTCATCTGGAGGTCACACATGAAACCTTGCGGTCACTCATGAACATTGAAGATTCATGGTAAACTTAAGTTTAGGTGGTACAGATAGGGTCATTTGAGGACACAGGATAAACTCAAGAACACTGGGTAGGCTTGAGGTCACAACGTTCTCTGACAAATGACGTTGGACCCCCTTCACCCAAAGTTTATCAATCATCGTCTGGAGACCTCCGTTATGAACGTCGTTTAAAGATGATGATGCTGATTGTTGTTTCTGATTTTTGTTTTCGCAGCCAAAATTGTGTGGTCGAAAAAAGCAAAATGTGGACCGCGCCTGGTATACATTCCTCCCAAGGGGAGAAGCATTGAGTTTTCTTTGCTTTTCGTTTGATTTTTTTTTTTTGTTTGTTTGTTTGTTTTTTATGTCTGTGTTGCTGTTATTTCGTTAGTATATTTGTCGTTGTAATTATTTCTTGTTTTTAGGGTTTTCTTTTTGTTTGTTTGTTTGTCTGTTTTCAGAGGAGAGAACGAATAACAGAAGTGCTTCGTTTCTCCGACTCTTGTCACAGTTGTCACTTTTTGGAGAAATCTTGACAGATTTGGAAGAAGCGTGCGTTTCGTTTGTCTTCATTTTTTACTGCCAAACGTGCTTCCAGCGTAACATTATCATGTGGAGTACTGTATCATTCGAAATAACGACAATGCGCTTTGAATTTATCAGTTAAGCAAGAATTTGAATAGCATCATTTACAAAAAGAAAACTGTAAGACAGAGAGAAAGAAAAAGTGTTTCTTTTATGGCAAAATATAAGAGCAAGAGCAAGAGCTTTCAGTGAATCATGAAAGTGCCATCCATTTAATCTTCTCAACCCAGAGTTTCCTAAAGCTAAAGCACACAAGGAAGTGGTCATTTGAACAAAAAATGTTTATAATTACTTTGGATGGGTACGGGGGGGGGGGAGGGGGGGGGGCTGTATCATGGATATTGGGAGAATGGTGAGGAAATGGAAGGGGGAAGAGGGAAAGAGATCGCTTGCTGCAGATTAAAACCAAGGTTAAGCAGGATCGGGCGTATGATGAGCAGGTTGTGCCCTCTCTTGATCACATCCTCCCCGAGTCCACCTAGCTGTCAGAGGGAACCTGGTTCCCCTTCGGAGACTGGGTAGGTATGTAACGACGGTGAGAAGGTAGGAGCGCTGTCATCAGGCTGGACTCCAGAGATGTTAAGGTCTGAAACTCCTCGTTCCCTAATGGGTCACCTGTACCTTTTGAAACCCATTTTGTGACCCGTATCCACGGAAATGGAAATCGCTAGGAGTTGTTGGATTCAGTTCAGTGGTTTATCTAACGAATTTTCATCGCCAGATGATAATAGACACTTGTATTAAAAAAAACCCTCCATACTTAACTTACCATCCACGTTAGTACTTCCAAACCCACATCTGATGTATGCAAATTGACATGAGTGAAATACCCTAGTGGTACACCAAATTATTGATCTTTATACAAATTTTGCAACCTGTGGCAGCGAAATAACCATAGCAATTTCAGCAACATATGAACCCTATAAGACAGTATTGACACTATCAAAGTTATTCATCTCAATACCTTTCTCCTGAAAGAGCAGGGTCAACATTGAGCATTCAAACAAAAGATGATGTACAGAAATGTCTTCTCTGCATACACAAGAAATACCATGAGAATACTTAGTGTTCCAAGTATTCAGCCTTAATTTATGATTTAATCTTACAATGTGCCTTGGACACGACGGTAAAGTAGCCATTTTTGACTAGCATTTCTGCTGTGCATACATTTTTTTCCGTAATTGGGATTAATTTACAAGAGGATAGATCTAAGGGATTGCTTAGTTAATTTTCCGTGTTTCTGTTTGCTCCGTCTTTTGCAAGACTGTCTGCTATTTCATTCCACCTTCTACCACAGTGAGATGTGACCCAACAAAAATCAATTCTTATGCCTAGTATTATAAAAACAATGCAGTAAATGTTTTACTTCAAAAAGCAAATCTTTTCTAGCTTTGGAGTCCCAACGCTCTAGTGACTGTAAAAAACAGATTTGGAATCAACACAAAGTAAAATTTGATAGATAGCAATTGATGTATCATACATGTAAGTCAAAGCCATCAGTATTGCATATAATTTTGAGGTATAGATTGAAAAACCCCTTTCCTACATAATATGATTTCCTGACATTTAAGGTTGGTATTATAAAGCCTGAACCACTGTCAGAGGATTCCATTACCGACCCATCTGTAAACACTTTTAAATGATTTGGATAGCTGTTTTCTTAATGTTCATGAACTTCAGTTGTCAAAAATATTACATTATCACTTTTCTTTTAACAAAGAGTATTTGTAATCAAAAGAAGCGTTTAGGTGTTCCCAAGGGGGCATTGGAGGTACTGCAGGAAATTCTGGTATAGCAGTAATATCAATATTACAGTGTGACATAAAGTCAGATGTGTAGTTTCTAATTGGTTGAATGTAAGATATGTTTTTAGACCTGTTAGGAACATCTTTACTGGAATCAATCAGTATTTCTTCAGTAACTGAATTTTCAGCAGAAAGACTTCTGACAACATATTTGGACACATCCAATAGTCGCTTCTCATTTAGAGGTAATTTATTTGTTTCTTTATAACATCTATGAGTGCTTGTATGTACTGGGACTCCAGAGCTAATTTCATGGCCTTACTATCCAAGCTTTGCAATCTCTTAGAAAGAGAA
>JADBJO010004379.1:0-5000 GCA_016801955.1 Conus betulinus | reverse complement strand
ATAAGAAACTAATAAATCTCCCTCGGTTTTTAAAACGTGGTGATCTTGCAATATGCATAAAATTCTAAAGCTAGTAAGCTTGCTCTATATGCACGTCGCCCAGATTGTCTGTTAGCAGCCGATCAAGTAGGACGACGCAATGGCTTTATATCAGGATACAGACTTAGCGTAATACAGACTGTGAGGGCAGTGACGATGGTTCTGTGTCGGGATGATCAGACGCTCTAAAAAGCGTCATGTACCATCTGTAGAAGGCGTAGTATCACAAGACTGATCCCAAACACTCCCAAACAGCATATACCTGGTATAATAACGTTGCGCTAGATATGTACCTGGTATTACAACGTTGCACTAGATATGTAGATATGTATTAAAAACGTTGTACTAGATATAAGCTGTAAACAAGTAAGAAAAATAGTGTATAGTGGCAGGGTTATAATTATTGATTCCAAGGAAACGTTGAAAGCTCGCTCTCTCTCTCTCTCTCTCTCTCTCTCTCTCTCTCTCTCTCTCTCTCTCTCTCTGAAAAATCTATATCTACGCATATGAACATACACGCGAGTGCACGCGCCCGCGTACGCACGCACACACACACACACACACACACACACACACACACACACACACACACACACACACACACACACACGCACGCACGCACGCACGCACACACACATACACACACACACACACACACACACCACACACACACACACACACACACACACACACACACACACACACACACACACACACACACACACACACACACACACACACACACACACACACAGCACGTGCACTCGCGCACGTGCATGGGGGGAGCGGTTGACTGTTTGTGTGTGCATGCACGTGCGCGTGTGTTGTGTGTGTATGCGTTCGTGTGTGCATGCATGTGCACATGTGTGTGTGTGTGTGTGTGTGTGTGTGTGTGTGTGTGTGTGTGTGTGTGTGTGTGTGTGTGTGTGTGTGTGTTATTCCAGATCGATAGATAAATACGTAGATAGATATTGTCATCAAGACATGCACAATATGTTACACACACACACACACACACACACACACACACACACACACACACACACACACACACATGAGTATGTGTGTGTATGTAGTTGTGTCTGATCGTTAACTAGGCACATGATTGATTTCCTTTCACTGCACAATGATATGAGGCTTGACACCCGCATGTGTCGTAAACCTGACCTGGGTAGGAAAACAAATGTGCAGAGAGAAACAGGGAAAAACAGAGAGAGAGGGGGGGGGGGGGGGGGGAGACAGAGGGGGGGGGGGGGGGGGGAGAGAGTGAGAGAGAGAGAGAGAGAGTGAGAGAGTGAGAGAGAGAGGAGGGAGAGAGAGAGGGAGAGAGAGAGAGAGAGAGAGAGAGAGGGTGGTAGTTTGTATGTGAATGATTTTTTTTTAATATAGTGCGAGAAGCTAAGAGAACACTATACAACAAAATGAATATCATTTAATGTTCTGATTCTTTCCGGTTTTGCTCATGTCCAGTGTGGCAGTCTAAACAATATAATATTATGGTGACAGTCTGATTCCAGTCAAAACAAAATAAATGTATTGTAACACAACTGCAGGATTAAACGGAAACATCACAGCACAGTGTAACCACTGAAAAGAAGAAAAAGGAAGAGAGAAGGGAAAGGAAGGGAAAAAGGAGTGGAACACAAAAGACATTCCCAAATTTACAAAAAAAAGATGGCGACTTTGAAATTTGCTTCAAAATAACAATTTGCATTATGCTGCATTCCATTTTTATATGATTGAAGTGAGTTATAATACAACAAGTTTCTGTTTAATTTCTAATCAAACACAGGATTTCAATACACAGATTATAAGCAAAGTTGTCCTCTTCTTCAACACAGTCTTTATTCACTCATGTAACAAAACATTCTTTGAAAATCGGAACATAATAAAGCAAGAAAAAGATACATAGAAAGATACGCATTGCTTCTAATACATGCTGGAATACATTGTACACTGACTGATAAAGCATCTAATTCAGTATTGCTAAACCACGTTGCAGTGCCAGTACATACTACCTTACTGATTCTGAACGTGTTTCAGGAAACGCAACCCAAGGTAAATTACACTCATCCTGCGTACGGTTCACGCGATCCATACTCCAAACTTACAATCAGATTTAGGTACATCGGAAAACAAATTATTTTGCTATGTTTGTTTTGTTTTGTTTTTGTGTATTGTACTTATGTTTAAACTGTTAAGCTATGTGTAATCCGTATGTAAAAGACGTGCATTTTGATTTTCTCCAGTTTCAATAAAACTGTTCAACAACGCTGGCTGTTGTGAAACTTTAACCATATTGAAACTTCCAGATGTAACTCATATGTAAGCGTCAGGCATTGCTTTTAAGAACTGGAAAAAAAAAAAAAGTTTCCTTTATCGTTGTTACGAAATTGTTAGTGTGTAAAGCTTGCATTTGGTAAATGAAATCATTTCCTTCATTTGAAACACATCCACCAGCATTTCTTGCAAACGACCTGCAACATCAAGTGGCCAGACAAGACGCCCAGCTTTGAAGTTCTGGCCAACTGTGGATTTCCCAGCGTGGAGAGTTCACTCATTAAACAGTCTTCAGCGAAGTGCAGGGCGTGTCACTGGCATGGAGGACAGCAGGATTCCTCACATTCTCCTGCACTGCCAGCTGAAGTAGGCGGGATGCGGGTGTGGGGGGAGCAAGGTGTGTGTGTGGGGGGGGGGGGGGGGGGGGGGGAGGAGAGGAGGCAGTGTGACAGAGGTAGACAACTTTTTCAGTTACACAGTAATTCTGAAGGCAACCCTAAAAGTTGAAGTGTGGGCACACTAAACTGAAAACACATTGTTCTTGATAGGCTCTTGCTGAAGAATTTCTGGGCTGACAAAGCACAAAGAATTTAGGGATGAACAAAGGCGGTGCCATTCGGGTAAAGAGAAACAGGAGGAGGTAGGGTCTCCACCCCCACATCCCCACCACCCCCACCCACACCCCCACCTCTCACCTAGCAGAAATCATTCCTCCCCTCTCTGCAATGTCTTGGGCCGACCATGTGCCTTAAAGACAGGCTTCCATCCCCACAGGACACATTTTAGCCCATGAACTGCTCGCCTACTCGTCTGTCAAACCAAACAGGGCTCAGCATGACGTATTACTTTCATGTGCACTGACAGTATGGTGTGCATGACCTTGATGTTCAGGGATCGTGTAGTACGACACTCTGTCATGATGTACATTGACAATGTAGTATGACACATTACCTTAATTCAG
Organism: Conus betulinus; assembly: GCA_016801955.1. Classification (NCBI taxonomy): domain Eukaryota; kingdom Metazoa; phylum Mollusca; class Gastropoda; order Neogastropoda; family Conidae; genus Conus; species Conus betulinus. The sequence goes on along the minus strand of JADBJO010004379.1, from coordinate 1,720 downwards.
ATGGATGATGTGGTGCGGCATATTACATTGATGCACATGGGAAAGGTAAAACGTTATGTTATTGTGATGTATATGGTATGATTTAATTTAATGTGCGTTGTACAACACAATGCAGAGCGCCACTATACAGTGCAACACAATACGAACACAGCGCAGCAATGCACACCCATCACACGGCGGTGTGTGTGTGTGTGTGTGTGTGTGTGTGTACATATGCTGGGCACCATACCGTGGCAGTCTTACTTTCAGCGGGTGTTGCCTGTTCGAAGCAGCCAGAAGTGTTTCCCTTTTTTTCTTTTTTTTTCTTTCTTATTGCTGTCTCGTGTTCTGTGCAACCTCAATGCACTGCACTCACGCCGCTCATTCCAACTTATGTCCACAGCCAGTCTGCCCTGGCCTGCCACAGCCCGGGTACCGACAATCCACCAGGGAACAGTCTATGTCAAGTCGTCAAGAGGCAGCCCACCAGAGGAGAAGAAACTGTACTGCCGCCGAGTCACTTCAGTGTTGTTCATTGAAATGACTCGGCGGCAATGCAGAATAGAGAATATTTCTTGCATACCCATCTATTCCAAGACCCCAGCGTTAACTGAATGAACTGTCGGATCTTCCATAGCCATGTGATTTATCAAACAAAGTCAGACGTGGTGTTATCAACTAACTTTGTCCTGTTTGAATGTGTGTGTTTTCTGGTGGAAACTTGGAACAAATGTAAGTCGGTTAGGATTAATATAGAAAATCTGAATGACTGCTGTCATTAGTTGTTGATTTGCTCTCTCTCTCTCTCTCTCTCTCTCTCTCTCTCCTCTCTCTCTCTCTCTCTCTCTCTCTCTCTCTCTCTCTCTTAATGTCCTATTTGAATGTGCTCAGAGATTATGTTTAAAAGTTAATCCGGAAAAAAAGAAAAAAAAAAAAAAACTAAAGTCATTGTTTTTCCAGAAAGGTGTTTTTTTAAGTAGAAAAGAACGTTGGTTCTTTGGTGATAAGCAGTTAGATGTTGTAAATTCTTATAATACCTAGGTGTTACTTTTTCAACAAAGCTTAGTTTCGATGTTGCTACTGGCCACGATCATTGCATTCGCGGTAAGAAAGCTACCATAGAAATTCCGAAAGTGTTACGAAAACCCAGCTGTTTTTTTTTCACCTAAGCTGTTCTTCAGGATTTGTGATGCTCAGGTTGTTCCTTCTCTTTTATACGGATCGGAACTTTGGGGGTTCAAACCACGAGAATCTATCGAAAAAGTTCATCTGCAGGCCTGTAAACTATTGCTGAACATCCCTCCATTTACACCTAATGATATGGTATACCGAGAATTGGGGCGTTTTTCCTTATATATTACTTCAGCAACGAGATGTATTCAGTTCTGGCCTCAGACTACGCAGGCAACTACTGACAAGGTACTCCAGAAAAACCTATGATATGCTTCTTGATTTACAAAATAGAAACAAAAAAGATGCAAATTGGGTCACACATAGTAAACACTGCTTTTGTTCAAACGGTTTTGGGTATGTCTGGATGTTTGGAGATGCAAGCGACGAGAAAACATTTTATACAGGTATTCAAAGACGCCTACAGAACTGTTTTTGCCAACGTTGATATTCTCATGTATCAGACAGCAATTGGCCTTAAACTACACTACTCACTTAAAAACAAACACTTTGAACGTGAAAAGTATTTTGAATTCTTTAAGAACAGGCAATTCAAAACTGCCCTCGTGCG
>JADBJO010004378.1:197500-200807 GCA_016801955.1 Conus betulinus | reverse complement strand
GTGGTATTCTTTCCACATATTTCATAAGTTCTTTTCTAACCATAAGAATAAGACCACCAGATAATCGTGCAGTTACAGCATCTGACAAACTAACAGCAGGGGAGACAAACACATCATAGTTGGGGAATAAATAGGGCGCAGATGGAAATGTTGTTGCAAAAGTCTCAACCATAAGACAAAAATCAAAACCGGAAAAGTACATACGCATTTCTGGATCCTGTAGACATGCCAGTCCTTCAATATTATATGACATGAAATGTAAACCAGAAGTAGATAGATCGCGGTTTATCGTAGAACTGATATGGGCCGGGCCGCGTCCCTATTTATTATATTTTGTTGATTTGGAAGTGTTTTTGCTGTTCTTTGCTGTTGACACACTCTCAGCCAATGTCAGCTGCCTTCTATCGTAGGTATGTGACGTTGACGCACTTCTAAGACGTCTCTGAACACTAGCCGTACGGGTATGACTTCGAGTTCTGTCTTGACTCACTGGGACTGGCGAAGTCCGGATCTCGTCAATGGAATGGGTAGCAACAACAGTCAATTGCTCAGGCTGGGTAGGGCAGTCTTCCGCGGATGCACTGGAAATGTGCTCCTTAGGAGATGTGGCGCTAGAGTTTTCACGATCAGTGTTTTTCGTCACTAGCGCCAAACGCAGGTGACACACGTATACCAGCTTCTGCTGCAGGAGATGCCTCCTGTACCCCGGGGTGACTCGTGCAAGGAGCAGCTGTATCTGCCGGTGCGACGGAGTGCTGTTGTTTTGTTCATCACGATCAGAGGTCTGTTCAGCATCACTGCACGGTTTTTTCAGATGTGGTTTTCTCAGCAACTTCGAAATCAATAGAGCTTCCTGGACAGGTAGCACCAGCAGGCTCCCTCAGATCACCGCTGCATAGTGTGTCTGTGTGATCTGTTTCTCCGAGGTGGCGGCCTCTGCAGTGACTGTGTGATGTATGGTATCCCACCCTGGCCCTGACCGAGAAACACTCGTGCCACAGTCAGGGGGAACAGAAGGGAATCCTGAAGGTGATGGCGATGAATCACAAGCTCTCACTGCTACAGGTTGGCTGACTTCCTCAGCAACAGTAGGCACAGGAATGAGGTTCGCGTGGTTTAGAGGGTGTGCTGTCAAACTGGGGATGATTTTTATAGTCCTGCCCCGTGGAGTGATATTGATAGTAGTAGTAGGGACCATTCCCATAGTCCCCCCTGCCCACTTCACTCTCGATCCCTCCGCCAGGCCAGTACCCTGGTACCAGTTGTTGATGCCTCCACTATCCCAGTGATGACTGGGGTATTCCGTGTAGTCGGGGGGGTATGGTCTGTTGTACTGGTATCCCTGGGATGCTCTTGAATGACGTTGCTGCTGGTCAATGTGCAGCTCGGTACGTCCTGTGGTGTTGTCAACCCCCCGCCGAAGTACTTCGGCAAAAGTGCCACGGTTCAAGGGATGGTATCGAAGGGGGCCTGCAACCACAAGCTGGCTCCCCTTGTAATAGGCACGAATGCCTCTGTCTCTGTACTCTTGAACCGTTTTCTGCTGCTTGGTCGTCAGGTCTCCTGCCACCTGAACTCCTTTTTTCTGCAGTCCATCACGCCCTTTCGTTAAAATATCCATTTTGTCCCTCCATCTGGAAAACCTGACTATCACTGGACGTGGTCTAATGTTATTTCCAGTTCTTTTTCGTCCCAAACGATGGGCGTGCACGATGTCTTCATGTCTCCATCGCTTGCCAGGGACTGTGTTTTGCAATACATCAAGGATTTTCTCAACAAATAAGTCATAATTGTCATCTTCAGTCTCTGAGATATTGAAAAACCTCGCATTATCGCGACGCGATTGCGCTTCCATTTTGTCGAGTTGGTTTTCAAAGTCTTTTGTGATTGAGGCTAGCTTTTCTTCCGTACTGCTAATGAAAGTGTGAAACGTTTTCATTTCCCGTGTCACAGTACGAAAATCATCCTCCAGTTTGGCTGTTTTTGACTGCACCGTTTGCACTTGATCGCGGATGTCACAAAATACACTGTCTATCTTTTCCAGTAATGTGTTGTTCAATACAAGTAGTCGCTCGTTCAGTTTTTCCTCGAACAGCTCCAATAATTTGTCGTACTGTTGAGAGAACATAGTCTGTAATAAAGTTTCGATTTCCTTGTCAGGCCCAGGATTCAGTTCTATGTCACCGGCACAGAGAAGAATCTGTAAAAGCACAACAGTCAAGAGCACGCATTGGGTTTGCGCACTTCTCGCTTTCCGTATGTAAAACAAACATGGCTGCCGCCAGCTTCACTCGTTTGGCCACGAAAGAAACATAAGTTGCGATGAAATGTCCACATGTAGGTCGGAACGCCAATGGTTCTGCAGGCATTTTGTTACAGAGGATTAGTCACTTGCACTTCTTAGTCCGAAATTCTTGTAGTCTGGTGTTAATTAACGATTATAATTGGAATAACGAAGAGCGACCAAAAATACGACTTCTCTGTGGAATAAAGAACACAAAAAACTGGATGGACTACCCTTTCACGAAGTCATGACTGATCTAAACTGAAATGCCTTGAATAAGTAAACCCGAGAATTTCTTACTATGCTTTCATTCTGAGATGCGATAAGCAGGCTTAACCGAAACTGACAAAGATCCTTGGAAAACTTTGTCAGTATATATATTGTGCTCTTATACTGAATAATGTACAGAAGCATAAAACAAAATGAAGTTCGTCCTCTTTTCAATTTTTGCCACAATGGACGAGTCAGATCCACCCCAGTACATTTACTGTAAACGATACCGATGTTCTGCTATGTCTGAAATTCCCAGTCTAAATTTGGTCATTGTCAACTTCAAGTGTGTATCTAAATCCATTTGCATATAACGTTTGACATCGTGTACCGAACAAAATGTCTGATGCATGGTAAATCTATCGCTAGTTTTGAGAGAGAGAGAGAGAGAGAGAGAGAGAGAGAGAGAGAGAGAGAGAGAGAGGAGCTGACGGTTCAGGTTGTCTTAACTGTAAATGATCCGTCAAAGCTGAGGCCATGGATGAGCAAAATCATTTCCTCTCTTCCTCCTGGTCCTCTCACGTCCTCTTAAACTTCTTATAAGATCTCCTTCTCACATGCACCTTCTCTGTCCTTGTCCTTGTTGTTGTTGTTGTTGTTGTTGTTGTTGTTGTTCTTCTTCTTCTTCTTCTTCTTCTTCTTCTTCTTTTTTTCTTCTTCTTCTTCTTCTTCTTCTTCTTCTTCTTCTTCTTCTTCGTCGTCGTCGTCGTCGTCGTCGTTGGCGGCGGCGGCGGCGACGTCATCGTTGTCGTC
>JADBJO010004378.1:165000-180000 GCA_016801955.1 Conus betulinus | reverse complement strand
GAGGTCTGCGCAGTCATGTGTACAGCGCTGGAAAACGGTCAACCATACCCTTATCAAGCATATTTACCCTGGTTCCTGTCAGTTAGTTCATTTGTACGAGGTGAATATGTCTAAATGGCGTGAGACTCCTTGTTTGCATTGTCAACATCCGCTATAGATTAAACACTGCGGTAGTTGATTGACAAGCTGCTGTGTCTGGGGTTTGGAAAAAAAATGGTAATACAATTGTTTTAACTCGTATTGTCTATATATGTACAGGGTCGTCACTGAAAATCTGTATGTTGTTTATGTTCTGTAAACATAACAAATAATTAGGGTTTTGACGTTGTTGTTTTTTTTTTTAATCATCTCAGATGCAACATCTGTGGATTTATACGAGTTTTGTTTGTTCGTTCGTTTGTTCGTTCGTTTCTTGAATTATGATGTTAAGACTGAGAGGCGTCATTTTGAAAGAGTTTTTTTTTTTTGTGTGTGTTTTGTTTTGCTTTTTAGCTAGAACTTGTATTTCTTCGTAACTTGGGGATCAAGACATGTTCACGGAGTCCAATCGAGGAATGTTCGGGAATACATTCAGTTTGAAGCATGTACATGGGCAATGTTCACACTGGCTTTGCATGTTCCACGATGCTGCTGACAAAGTCAGCATTTCCATTTGAACAAGGCGCTATACACCAAGTTTGAAAGATCAATTCTATTCAAAGGAATCTGAACATAAGCCAGCAACATCCAGGATTGTGGTGCAGGATCAAAACAAATCCAGTTCAGAAAAAATCAACGGGTTGGGGTAACGTCAAACATATGTGAATCTCGAAACAGTGAAATAAAGTGCAATATGTAAAAAAAAAAAAGTTCAGGTCCATACATATCAACAGGTTGGGTAGATTAAATTGTACCGGAATAACGACACTCTGAAATAAAAGCATATAAAAAAAATAGCACCGAATTCATTCCACACTATCCTATGAACAAGTTTTTTCCAATGGCAGTATACCAGAAAAGACGTGCCTTTTCTTAAACACATCTCAAGGCGGTACACACAACACCACGAAGTGGTTTACCCACAGGCGACTTAATGGTGGAATCAGGATTGACAATGAATAGATAAGTAGATGAATATAAATAAACAAATAGATAAATATGTAAATGATAAATAAATAAATGAATAAATGAACCACTGTCTTTGAAAAAAAAATAAGGCAGAACACACATCACAATGTACCCATGTGCAGCTCAATGACACACAGATTCGGTGACAGGAAGCCTGTATATGTCAAGTTCTACACATATGCACAGGCGCACAAATATGGATGTGCGAGCCGTCTCTACTCAACACTGCGCCATATAGCCTTGCATGAGAGAGAGAGAGAGAGAGAGAGAGAGAGAGAGAGAGAGAGAGATGGAGAGAGAGAGCGAGAGATGAGAGAGAGAGAGAGAGAGAGAGGGCAGAGATGGGGGGGGGGGGGGGTTAAAAAGAAAATCCGCAGAAGTAAGAATCGATGTGCTGTCGCTGAAATTTCCCAATAACATATCAAAGTCCGATGGCATGGGAGCGGAAGACTCAAAGGCTCTACACAGTCAAACTAGGAACAGATTCTCTCTGCCAGCGATGATCAATCTATGTTGGAAAAAACTCTCACTCATTCTATAAAGCGGTTTCCCGCACGGAACGACTACCAAGCATCACCACGATGCTGATGACGACGAGTCTATTGTAAAAAAAAAAAAAAAAAAAAAAAAAAAAGAAAGGGCCTCTGAGGCCATGGCTATTAACATCAGTCTCCATTCTACCAAAACACTACATATGATTCGAGCCCGTTTCATAATGACATGGACAGGAAGTAAGCATTCATAATCACACTCATTCATCATCTGTATAGCAGAACGAGAGAAACAGCAACAGAAAGTTGTACGAACTTTGACAATACTGGACCAGCCACCATGTCTTGTCTCCCCTGTCGGCCTCATCTCCTCTCCTTCCACGCTCCCCCCCCCCCCCCCCCCCCCCCCACCCCCCACCAATCCTCCCCTGTGCCCATCACTCCATACCCTTACCGCAACAATCATTGTGAAGGAACAAAGACGATGTCACACAACACACACACACACACACACACACACACACACACACACACACACACACACACACACACACACACACACACACACACACACACACACCACACACACACACACACACACACACACACACACACACACACACACACACACACACACACACACACACACACACACACACACACACACACACACACACTCACACACACACACACACACATACACACACACACACACACACACACACACAGAGTCGCAGACATTAGTCCCGCCCCCGAGCCCCATTCTGCCTTTTCTCCTCGTCTTTCATCGGTCCTCAGATAAGACACAGTATTTCAAAACTATCAGTCATGGACGTAGGGGGAAAACAAATCTTGTCTCTCCCTACACTCATCATTCTTCCTTTCTTTTCCCAGCCCTCTTTCTAAACGGACAAAGACCATGCCAGACGTGCACAAAACACATTCTCCAACATTTTCATGGCTTGTCAGGCAAGTAGTTTCATACAGGCAGGAGAGAAATATATTTCTCGTATGGAGACTGTTCTAACAAAAAAAAAAAAAAAAAAAGTGGGGGGGGGGGGGGGGGGGGGGGGGGGGGGGGGGGAGGGGGGGGGGGGGGGGGGGGGGGGGGGGGGGGGGGGGGAAGACCGGTAAGTGCTACTAAAAAGAAAAGTACCTAAAGAAAGAAAGAGAGAAGTCGCCACAAGCAAGGAAACAAACGTCCACTTCAAAATTAAATTTCCGATGGCAGGAAAAGGTGATGAGGAAGGATGCAACAGGGGTTGGGGGTTGGGGGGGTGGGTTTTAAAAGGTGGGGAATTTCATGTCATAAGATGTAACTGGGCAGCGTGTGGCCAAAACGGAGGCGGACAGTGTGAAGTGACTTGTTACGGTCCAGGGCGGAGAGGCAAAGTCCTTGAATAATAAAGGAAGTCTTCTATTCCGAAACTTTTAAATGGTTGCAAAAAGTTCATTTTCGTAATCAAATGGGCTGGTGCAGGTGGATACTCCTACACAAGCTCACTTAAACGCTCTCTCTCTCTCTCTCTCTCTCTCTCTCTCTCTCTCTCTCTCTCTCTCTCTCTCTCTCTCTCTCACACACACACACACACACACACACACACACACACACACACACACACACACACACACACACATGTACGCACGCACACACAAAGCTGGGGTCAAGACACAAATACATTAATTCATTTGTCCTCTGCTTTAGTTAGATCTAAATTGTCGTATGCACAAGAGGTATTCTTTAGTGCTCCAAAATTTCTACTGAAAAAACTGCGGAGCATAGATTGTAAAGCATATAGAATTATAGCCCTTGGCGTTCCATTTCGTGGTTCCATCATAGGATCTTACCATGAAGCAGGTGTTTGCCTCTTGATGATCAGCGAAAATTAGCCTGTGCTGAAATACATTTTAAGATGCTCTACCATTCAAAATTCAAACCAAATGGAATTTGAAATTAGGTCCGATATTCATTTTCGTAAGCGTGCAAAACGTATCCGATCTAATAAAACTATTCTTACGCTAATCAAAAGAAATCAGCTGTACGTTTTCCAGTTAAGTCCCATCCCAAACTGGGAGCTTTTATGGCAAAGTTTGATTATAACTATACACAAGTGTCCAAATTTGATAACATCAATGTTCTTGAATATGAAGCTAGATCCTGTATGAATGCTTTTTATCCCGATCATCTAAAAATCTTCATTGATGGTTCTGTATTAGACAATCACGCAGGCTGTAGTTTTGTCACCCCCTACTTTAAAAATTGAGAAATCTTTTTACCTTGGTAGCGACCTCTCCATTTTTACAGCTGAATTAATAGCAATTTTAATAGCAATTTTAATGGCTTTTCAGTATGTCATTGATACACCATTCAATTTCAATGGTGTGCACTCTTTTGTGTAGACTCTAAATCAGTTCTCCAAGCTTTAGAATCAACAAATCCGAAAAAACCGGGCTGAAATCATCACAGAAATTAAAGTACTACTTATTCATGTTCTTATATCAAGGGGTATCGCAGTTGATTTTTGTTGGATCCCATCTCATTGTTCAATATCTGGAAATAAATGGGCTGATCGTGCAGCTCGGGCAGGTGCAAAAAAAAAAATCTTTTAAATCCAAGGATATTCCCATTCTTCTAAGTTTACAAGGGTTACTGTCTATTACAGAAAGCTTCTTTTGGAATTTTTTGAAAAGATATATAAAGACTATGTGCTTCCCAAAGTACATAAGCCTAATTCTTCAATAAATTGTTGTTCAAACGCTCGGTCACACAATAATTTTTCAAAAAAAAATTCATTGATAAATTATACATTCTATCAAAAAAATGTCTGTAAACACCCAAACACCGCAAAAAAAAATGTTGTTTCACTGCTTTACAGACTTAGGTTTTAAACGCTTTCAAAACCAAGTTCATTAAAAAAAACACACACACACACAAAACACACACAACACACACATCCAATGTGTATGCTGGGCTGTTGACAGTTGTACAACAATACATATTTTGTACTTTTGTCCTTATTTTGAATCAGCTCTATCAAAATTCAGAAAAAAAAAAGAATCTAAATGCATTTTCCAAAAAACCTGTATTTCTTTTGAACTTTGTTCAGAACTTAATAATAAGTCCAGTCGGCGGTTCGTTTCTATGATTTCTGCATGTTTTAGACTGTTTTGTTTTGACTATTGCAGTTTGATTTGTTAATGTTGATTTTTGCTAAGGATTGTTCTTATGTAGTATTCCACTAATATGTAACACACACACAGGCCCACACACACAAGCGCGGACACACACACACACACACGCACACACACACACACACACACACACACACACACATACGCAAGCACGCATGCATACTACACACTCATACATATATACAAGTAAACACTCACTTCCTGTCTAATATCACTTTAAAGTGAAAAGACGTCAAATCGAAGAAAGAACAACACACACACTTTATATCACACACTTTACACACACTCACACACACACACACACACACACACACACACACACACACACACACACACACACACACACACACACACACACACACACACACACACACACACACACACACACACACACAGACACACACTCATTCACTCGCTCGCTCGCTCAGAGAGAGAGAGAGAGAGAGAGAGAGAGAGAGAGAGATAGGGACACAGATGGTAGAAATGGGAGCGGAGGACTGTAAAGAAAATCAGTGGAGAAACAGAATCGACAAAATGTCACAGACCTTTCCAGACATATATCAATGTTATACGACATGAAAGCAGGACGCCTACACAGACCACAGAGTCCAGTTAGGAATAGATTCTCTCTTCCAGCGATGATCAATCTACGTTGGAAAGAACCTTCACCCATCCTTCATGCCTGTACTATACATGGACAGGAACTAAGCATTACCAAGATGGAAGGGTCTATTGTAAAAAAAAAAAAAAAAAAAGCATATGCGGCTGTGGATACGATCATCCCCATTCTACCGACCACTCCATATAAATGTTCATTCAGAATATGTATTCATTCATCATCCACAGAGGCAGCGCTTCGGGAAACGGCAACACGAGCATGAATGAACTTTTGTTTCTTCCAGAGAAATTAAACGATCCACACACACTGCTTCTTTTCTCTCCTTCCTGCCATAATTATTTACTCACCTCCCACATCAGCCCCAGCCCGCAACCTACCGTTCTGTATGTATTGGCACCCCCATACTCCAAACGCTTTCCACGATAACCATTGTGAAGGCATAGATAAGGTGTTAGACATGCGCAAAACTCAATCACAGATATCAGTCCCCCCCCCCCTCCCCCCTCCCCCCCCCTACGCCCTCTCGCGCCATACACACTCTTCCTCCTCCACAGCCTGTCCAATCAGGCATAACTTTTCAAAACTCTTCTTCACAGACACTACAAAAAAAAAAAAAAAAGCTAAAGATCCCCTCTCTCCCTCTATTCCTCATTCTTCCTCTCTTTCCTATGCCCCTGTCGAAGTGGACAAAGATTGCGGCAGACGTGCACAAATAGAATTCCCAACATCGTTACGGTCTACGAGACAAATAATATAATGTCATAAAGAAGCACAGGAAGAAATATAACATGTCTACATGAAGGCAAACTCTCAATGAATACTTCCTTTGAAGGCCGATAAGCACTTAGAAAAAAAAAAAAAAAAAAAAAAAAAAAAAAAAAACAGGAAGAAAAGTTACCAGGACCGAGGCAACAAACTTTGTCTTAAAACTTAACTTGCTAATGGTTGAAAAATGTGATGGACGGAGAGGGGGGGGGGGGGGGGTTCAAAGTGGAGGATAATATTTCATAATAGAGACGCAGCTACGTAAAAGAGCTAGGCAGGTTGTGGACAAAATGGAGGCCATTTGGATCGCTGTGGGGAAACCCTAGCCTCTTTATGGCGAGGATCGCCTCGTTACTGGTAACTCGTGAACCAGAATGGCCTTGATGTCCTTGGACGATAAAGATGTCATCTGTTGCGAAACCTGGTTAGCGGTGATAAATCATTTGGTAATGTAGACGCTTCTTGCGCGTCGGTGCTGGTACAAGAACACTTGTTTGCTGGTACACACACATTCTCCCTTCCTCCCTCCCCTCTCTCTCTCTCTCTCTCTCTCTCTCTGAATGAGTGAGTGTATGAGTGAGTAATTGAGAGAATTGAGAGAGAGAGAGAGAGAGAGAGAGAGAGAGAGGCAAGTGATGAGGAACAGAAACTTAGGGAAGGAGGGAGAGAGAGAATGAAAGGGGTGTTTGTCATAGAATGTGAAAACTGGGGGCGAGGGGTTCTGTTGAAACAAAATTTCTACCTAAGGAAGAAATGACAAGCCGTCACTGATATTCCACAGCAATTTATCAATGTCCGATGGCGTGAGAGCAAAGACTCATGTCGTCCACAAAGTCAAGGTAAGAACAAATTCTTTCTGCCAGCGATGATCAATCTGCGTTAGAAAGAACACTCACCCATTTTTTTTTAAAGTGGCATTATGCATGAACAGCTACCAAGCATTACCAAGATGCTAATGACGGGTCTATTGTTGTCAAAAACCCTCTGCTGCCATGGCTATGACCATCAGCCTCCATTCTACCAAACACTCTATGCAAATCCAGCCCATTCAAAATCATACTCATCACCATCCATACAGGCAGACTGCAGGGGGGCAGCAACACAAGGGTGAACGAACTCTATCTTTCACTGTAATACACGACACCAGACACCGCTTCTTGTCTCCTCTTTCTCTCCCCCCCCCCCCCCCCACCTCTAACCTACAACCTTTCACCCTATACGCATCACCATTACCATACTCAACAGCCTTTCCCTAGAGAACCATCGCGAAGGCATACACATGACGTTAGAAATGTTAGACATGCACAAAACGTAATCGCAGGCATCGGTGCCCGCCCTTCCTCCCTGTGCCACCATTCTTCCTCTTCTTCCACTACTTGCCTATCAGATCAGACAAAACCTGTCAAAACTCTCAGTCTTGGACAAAAGAAAAACAAACAAAAACAAAAGTGAAAAAAAGCCTCCTGCCTGATCTTCTATTCTTCATTCTTGCTGTTCTTCCGTACCAGCCCCTCTATCTAATCAGACACTATAATCATCATGTCAGACGAGCACAAACACAATCCCCAGCCTTTTTTTTTTTAAGTTCTGTCACACAAGTAGTTTCACAAAGAAGCACTAGAGAAAATATGTGCCCGCATGAAGACAGCTCTCAAACAGAGGGCTAGCTTTCTCAAGACCCGTGAGTGCTACTCAAAGAGAAAAAAAAACACAAAAAAAAAAACATAAATAAAGAAATAATAACAATTAAAAAAAAAAAACGAAACGAAAAGAAAGAAAGAGATATGACGAAGGAAAAAAACTTCTTTCTTTGTCAAACTTCAATTGCTGATGGCTGAAAACGATGATGGAGGGGGGGGGGGGGGGGGGGGGGGGGAATGGACGCGCAGGGAAGAAGAGGTCAAGGGCGAGGAGGAAGTTCAAAGTGGGGGATATGTTTCATAATAGAGCTGCAACCGCATGATACAGCACAGTAGTCACGCAGGGTGTGGACAGATCGGAGGCCAGTGTCCTCACTGTGGGGTAACTCCCATCCTCTCCGTGGCGTGAGTGCCTTGTTAAAGCAGCCGGTGGAAAAAAGGATCGTCCTTGGGTGATAAGGGTAATATCGTCTGCTGGGAAACCTGAACAAGATCAAAAAAGTGGTAATAGTAACGGCCAATGCGCGTGGGTGCATGTACCAGAGAACATTAGCAATGGCACACACACACACACACACACACACACACACACACACACACACACACTTGTACTCATAAACTGAGAGAGAGAGGTAGAGGCAGACAGACAGGCAGACAGAAGAGAGATGAGAGAGAGAGAGACAGACAGACAGACAGACAGACAGACAGACAGAGACAGACAGACAGTCAGACAGACAGACAGGTAGTCAGACAGACCGACTGACAGACAGACAGAGAGTTAGACAGTTTGACAGACAGTTTGACAGAGAGAGAGAGAGAGAGAGAGAGAGAGAGAGAGAGAGAGAGAGAGAGAGAGAGAGAGAGAGAGAGAGAGAGATGAAGCAACTGAAACATGTAACGTTTGGTTTGCTTGTCTTCGTTTAGGTTTTTTTTTAACTGTAAACAATATTTTTGCGTGTTCTCTCTCTCTCTCTCTCTCTCTCTCTCTCTCTCTCTCTCTCTCTCTCTCTCTCTTTCTCTCTCTCTCTCTCTCTCCGTACATCTTAATTTCTGTATTTTAATTGCCTGTTAAGTTTTCTTTATGTTTTTCCTTCTATGGTCATAGATCTGGTGCCCGTCGGCTACTTTTGTGTCAGCCCTGCTTCGCCCTATGTCCCTATGTCTTTAGTCTAGTTCTGCAATATTTAATAGTATGACTCTCCCTCTCTCTCTCTCTCTCTCTCTCTCTCTCTCTCTCTCTCTCTCTCTCTCTCTCTCTCCAAAGACAGCAAACTCATTTAGTCCAAAACTGTGTAACAGAGATGTTTACGCAATATCGTCATAGTGCCATTATGATTCCAATGATATTTCACCCCCCTCTCCTCTGCTACCTACATACAAGCCCTCTCCAAAAAATAAGATTGTAATTTGCAGGGGAAAAAAAAAAAAAAACAAAACGAAAACAAAAGCAAAAAATATATACCTCGCTCTCTGATTGATTCCTGATCGCTGCACCATAGAACAATTGCGTGAACACCGTCCCTCGGGAGCGACAGTAGATGAGGAACTTTTAACTGACATTGTGATCCTGAGTCTCCAGTTAGCAGAAAGGCACGCTATTTTCCCTTTCAGATTGAATCTGTGCTGTCGTAGGAACTGGAAGCTGTTTCAATGTTTTCAATGTGGAGTTGCTTTGTTTCATGTGTTCGTCGATCTCAGGATCTCGTCGACCTGATAGTTCCTTGAGTGAGCTTTGAAAGAAGAATAGAATATTTTAACTCTCTTCCGCTGTCGTGGAGCACGTTTATTTATCATAGTGATACATCATAGAAGGCGTCCATTGCTTCAATATCATAGCTAAAGGTAAAACATACCTCAAATATTTCACGTTCAAATCGTTAAGAACATGTTTTATAGTAGCGCTTGAAAGCCTTGTAGTATTTTTTTCTTTTTGCGTGGTATCTGGTTGAAGGTTAAAGAGGTGTGTACACCTATGTACATATTATTGGGAAATGGTCAATCATATCCTTGTTAAGAAGATTTGCGTCTGTTACAATCGGTCTGTTAGAGCGTATAGGATGACTGCGTCTAGCTGACGTGAAAATTTACTTTTCGCCTTTTGGATGAGTCAGAGAGGACTAAATGATACAGTAGCTGGTTGCTAGGCTGCTTAGGGTTTGGAGAAAACAAATAATATTGAGGTTACTTTCATTGATTTTGTCTGTTTATGTACAAAGTCGCCTAGCAAACAAATATGTCACAGCAGGATTTTGTAAGCGTAACCTTTGCGGTCTCGACATTGCATTTATTATCTCAGGTGTATTATCCAAGGATTCTTAACAAAAGGTGTGTTTTGACTTATGGTGAATGGCGTACGATGAAGGATTATCTTTTCAGTTAGAAATTGTGAGTATTTCAACTGTAACTTTGGAATCAAGGCATGGGTTGCTAATTCCAAGTAGGGTGATGTTCGGAAATTCATCTAGTACCAAACATGTAAACGATGAATATTTAAACAGATACTGCACATTCTATTACACTCTTTCCAATGGTTTTGAACAAGGTATTCACACAAAAGAACGAAAGATTGATACTATTTTTTAAAAATCTGAATGTAAGACATAAAACATCCTAGATGGTGGTACAGAATCAAAACAAGCCTTGTTCATGAAATATCAACAAGCTGGGTGGAATGAAGTACACCGGGATTACGACACACTGAAATAAAAGGGGAAAAAAAACAGCACCGTATGCTTTTCACACTGTATCTAGCCAAGTCTGTCAATAGGGGCATGACAGAGCAGACTTGTGTTTTGTTAAACACATCGGAATCTGGACGCACTCTACGATACCACGAAAAACGTGTTTCAAGAACAGGGAAGTCGATTTAAATGTTGGGATTGGAATTTGAAAACAAATAAAGATATAAACAAAACAAACAAATAAATATATCAATGAATAAAGAAAGAAAGATGGGAAAGAAGGAAGGAAGGAAGGAAGAAAGCAAGGAAGAAAGAAATCAATAAATGAATAAATAGATAAATAAAACTCTGCATAAAAAATAAGCGTAAGGCAGAAAATGTCACAAAAAAGTACCATGTACAGCTCAGTGACAGACAGATTCGGTGACAGATAGCTTGTTAATTACAGGTTCTTATACACACGGGTGTGCGCGCCTACATATTCGCAACGACACATGCCAACCCTTGCCCATATCCACACATCATGTCCCAACCTCCACATTTCCTTGTCTGAAACGTGGATAAAATATATATATATATATATAGAGAGAGAGAGAGAGAGAGAGAGAGAGAGAGAGAGAGAGAGAGAGAGAGACGGTTGGGGAGGAGCGGTAGGATGCCTGGAGGGTGAAAACTAGGCGGGGAGGGCTTTTGTAAATAAATTCTGCAAGAGAATCACCAAACTGTCACTGAAATTTCCCAGTAACATGTCAATGTCCGATGGCACGAGAGCAGAAGACCCCCACATGCTCAACAGAGTCAAGCTTTTAGTAGTAGATTCTCTCTTTCAGTGACGATCAATCTACGTTGGAAAGAACCATCACATATCATTTATAAACATTATCATGCATGGAACGGCTATCCAGCATTATAAAATGCTGGTGAAATTGTCAAAAAAGCCCTCTGCAGACGTGGCTGTTACCGTCAGTACCCATTCTACCTGACACGTCATACAAACCGAGCCCATTCAGCTTCAGACTCACTCATCATCCATACAGGCAGAACTGGGGGAAATGGGAACACGACGGTGAATGACCTTTTATTTTTCTTTCAGGAAAATTATACAGTACCAAACACCGCTTCTTGTCTGCCCCAATCTGTCATGTTTCCTCACCCCCATTCCCACCCCACAACTTTTCACCCTCTCTACCCATCACCACCACCATGCTCCACACCCTTTCCACAACGACCATAGTAACGGTCTAAGATGATGTCAGACTTGCACAAACACAATTGCAGACTTAAGCCCTCATCTTCTCAAACCATACCACTCACTTCCTCCTCTAAAGCCTGTCAGATCAGGCATCTCTCATCAAAGCCAACCATCCTGCCCCTCACCCCATTCGTCGTTCTTCCTCTCTTTCCCTCGCACTCCTTATCTAAACAGATAATGATCATGTCAGAGGTGCGCAAACAATCTCCAACATGTTTATGGTCTGTCAGCCTAGCAGGGTCATAAAGAAGCAACAGAGAAAAGAAGTGCCCTCGCGGAGGCAGCTCTCAAAGAGAAGACTTCTTTGAACACTCCTGAGTGCTACTCAACAACAACAACAGCAGCAGCAGCAGCAGCAGCAGCAGAAACAACAACAACAGCAATAAAGGAGCAACAAAAAAAAGGCGTGACCAAGAAAGCAAACTTCCTCGTCAAATTTTGATTGTTGATGACTGAAAAAGATGGTAGAGGGGAGATAGGGATGAAGAGAGGAGGAGAGGAGGAGGGCGTCAAACTTTAATCGCTGATGACTGAAAAAGGTGGTAGAGGGGAGACAGGGATGCGGGTGTCAAACTTTAATTGCTGATGACTGAAAAAGGTGATAGAGGGGAGATAGGGATACGGATGTCAAACTTTAATTGCTGATGACTGAAAAAGATGACAGAGAGGAGATAGGGATGCAGGTGTCAAATTTCAATTGCTGATGACTGAAAAAGGTGATAGAATAGAATGGAGATAGGGATGTGGGTATCAAAATGTAATTGCTGATGACTGAAAAGGGTGATAGATGGTATAATAGTACTGAAGCCGCATGATAGAGCAATCAGCGAGGGAGTTGGCAGATACCAGGCCAATAGGCTCACTGTGGGTAACTCTCATCCTCTTTGTGGTGTCATGGCCTTTACTTGTAAAAGGGTAACTAGTGGAAAAGGTTTGTCCTTGGTTGACAACAACAACAACAACACACACACACACACACACACACACACACACACACACACACACACACACACACACACATGTGCACACGCACGCACTTTCTCTCTCTCTCTCTCTCTCTCTCTCTCTCTCTCTCTCTCTCTCTCTCTCTCTCTCTCTCTTATTGCATCACCTCAGGACATAGATTTGTACAACGTGAAAACCCACCTTCTGAGTCCCATCACTAAGACAGCCTAACATTAACAGCTTTCAGGTTGCCTGTCGCTACCCCCTGTGACGATAATCAAATGAATTTAAACTGCAACAGATAGTAAATTCCCACTATTTCTAAACAGAATCAGCAGATTCCTCCTTTGATCCACATTTGCACCAAGGATACACACTAAATATTCATGGATTCATCCTTAAGACACAGTCCGTCTCTTGATCATGTTAGGGCTGATAGACAAAACAAAGAAATATTGAACAGAGCTAACGTGCAGGTACACGATCTTCGTGCACTACCAGGAAACTCACTAAGTTCCTGGCACCGCGTGACATGCCAGGAGCCATTCCCTCCCAGACCTAAGAGCATTGTCGCCCTTTGATGTGCCGTGCTGGCCCGCGGAGGCGCTGAGAGCTTTTATAAGTGTCCCTGCAGATGCTGGAGAAAGAGACTGCACGCGACGGAAATGCGAGTTAGACATGGGTGGAGCATCTCTCTCTCTCTCTCTCTCTCTCTCTCTCTCTCTCTCTCTCTCTCTCTCTCTCTCTCTCTCTCTCTCTCTCTGCCCACATTATTCAAAGTGCGTAGAGAGTTTTCCCAAGACGAAATCCCACCCCCTCAGCCCCATCACTCGGACAGCCCAGTAGTGGCAGTTTTCAGGTTTCTCGTCGCCACACCTTCTCCGAAGACCCTCCCTGAAGGCGCTGTTAACAAACGAGCTGTAGCTCCTGCCGTACGCTGAAGCCACTGCCGCTGTCGTCACGCGCATATAAAACCCTTGGGTGGCATTGATCCAGACTGATGTCTAAAGGTGGAATGCTGTCTGTTGTATGTCTATATGGTTCCTGGAAAACATTTGCTGGAAATGCCATGAGAGTGGAGAGAGAGAGAGAGAGAGAGAGAGAGAGAGAGAGAGAGAGAGAGAGAGAGAGAGAGAGAGAGACAGACAGACAGACAGACAGAGCAGCGAGAGAGAGATGACAAATGACGAGTTCAACGTCTCTGTTACAGTTTATGTTACAAATCAATGCTTTATGACCATCACAACGTTCTCAAAACAATACTGCGTCCTTTTCAAACCATGCTACTTTTAATTTCAGTTCTTTCTCTTCATTCTTTCATTCGTTGAATTATTTCTCAATCACCAGTCCAAAAAGCTCTAGAAACGTGATGTGGCTGAACGAGTCAGTAATCATGAAACTTTCTAGAATGTTCGAGAATTATAACGTAGCACTTGTGAATCATGGCCCTTTCCATAAGGATCGAGAACCACCACGCCTGTATAACCAATCAGTTGTTTGGAACGTTCAAGAATACTATTTTTCTTTAAAGAAACCTCTGAAATAAGTTCATACTTTGTGTCCTGCGTCATTCCAGGAAGCAAACGTCACATCAAACCACATGGGTACAAAACGAAACTGTGATTGTGTAGATCTGAATCGACCAACGGTTTCTGAACGGATCCTTGATCTCAGTTTGATCTAGATCCACACCATGGACCTACACCCAACGTCTACAGGTCTCCCTTTAGCCACAGTCCATTATTTGACCACGCTATGGCAGAACAGATTTAATGATGTTTATGTTTCACTGCTGACAGACAAACAAGCAAGCAAGAAACCAGCAAATAAACAAACCATACATGCAGGTTTAAACACAATCTTATAAGCAGTGTTGAATAAAAAAAAGGAACTGAATGAAACACACACACACACACCAGAAAAAAGGGAACAGAGCTAACGTGCAGGTACACAATCTTCGTGCACCACGAGGAAGCTCACAAAGTTCCTGGCACCGAGTGACATGCCAGGAGCCATTCCCTTCCAGACCGAATAGCGTTGTCGCCCTTTGATGTGCCGTGTTGGCCCGCGGAGGCGCTGAGAGCTTTTATAAGTGTCCCTGCAGATGCTGGAGAAAGAGACTGCACGCGACGGAAATGCGAGTTAGACATGGGTGGAGCATCTCTCTCTCTCTCTCTCTCACTCTCTCTCTCTCTCTCTCTCTCTCTCTCTCGTCTCTCTCTCTCACGTGAGAAATTCTCTGACACGTCTCTCTGTCTCTGTCTAGTTTTCGTACAAATACACACACATAAATTCATGACACGTAATG
>JADBJO010004378.1:150000-155000 GCA_016801955.1 Conus betulinus | reverse complement strand
AGATACCACTAAGCTTTGATGTAGATATGCTGTGCGGGTTTGAAACAAACTGCGGATGAGAACTCGCTCAGCCAGATTAAAGAAACGACAAGTCGCTCGGTCAGTTCGTACAACAGTTATTTCCCTTCATCAGCGGATCCAGAAGTCTGTTCCCGTTATCAACAAGATCATTACAAGATTTTTCCACAATACGTGTGCACAGCAGCGATGCCACTGTCGGAGAACGATTCCCTCTGACAGCACTGCCATATGAAGTACTCCGCCACCAGAAGCTCCAGTAACAACATTCTATACGACAAGGGTTTACAAATTATGGTTTGGTACAGTTGTAAATCAAGTGCATGGAGTGGGTTTACTGACGGACTGACTGGAAGTTTACATCAGACCTCCCACACAGGAAAAAATCATCCAGAGATCACCAGGAAGCGTGGAATGGGACTGTACACTGTACTGCTCCACTCCATAGTCATCGTAACTATTGCTTCTGATTGACTCACTGTCCCATATGGAAGCAGAATGGAGCAACCACACATCTACAAGTCTGAAGAATATGCCAGTCTAGCCAGCCGCTTGAGAACATCTGGCTTTCAAGCAAAAATTCTCATGCCACACGATGGAACGAAGAGGTTGTATGCTCACCACCTTGTGATCTCAAGAATTCCGGGACTTCTGATAAGAAGAGGTCTAGAACCCTAAAGACAATAGTCGAGGTACCTGGACAGTCCTAGCCAAATATTGTCGAGGGGGAACAAAAGCGAATTTCACGGCGTTTAAAATTTTCAACATAGAGAGAACTCCAAAAGCGACGTGAGTAAGGCGACCAAAAAAAGAGAGAGAGAGAGAGAGAGAGAGAGAGAGAGAGAGAGAGAGAGAAGAAAAAAAAAAGTCTACTTGTCAAAGGGCATCTAGAAGTCATGATCTCGATGCGTCCGGGCCTCTTTAGAGTGCAAAGAATTAAGGGCCGAAACAGTTATCTGCGGGGAGTTTCATCTGAAGATATTCTACTGTCAATCTTTTCCTACTATTTTCTTTCGACATGACAAATTTTTTTACCCGAACATGAACACTGTGCGTTTGCAGTTACAGATCGATAACAATCGGTAACATAAGGTATTTTGTATGAAATTCTTAAAAGTTATAATGATGAAAACGTCGAGGTACCGTGTTTTGCATTTCTGTTTCAGGAGTACATAACAGGAAACAATTCTTCCAGTCTGTACCAGCAATTACGTATCATGGCAGTAAAAATAGACGTGTCTAAAGACGCGTCCGAAGGCTAGATCTAACATCCGTTTGATTTTGGGTAGATATATGTGTTCCTGCGGGTGTCTCTTTATCTTTATTCTGCTTTAAGTATAGGTTACGTGGCTACTCCTGACATGTTTGGCCATTAAGGATGACCCATTGCACACCTTGTTATCGTAGGTTTCTCAAATCTAACGCAGCAAATGGATTAGAGAGACATTATTCTCATCTTTCTCATAACTGTATATCTCCGGCTTTAGGACTGCTTCCTATGATTGTTGTGACGAGTAAGTTCGGAAGTCCATCCATCCTCTTCCATTCTGAATACCTTCTGTCACCGCTCTCACAGTAGTATGACTACTCCTCTCTCTCTCTCTCTCTCTCTCTCTCTCTCCCTCTCTCTCCATCTCTCTCTCTCTCTCTCTCTCTCTCTCTCTCTCTCCTCCTCTCTCTCCTCTCTTCTCTCTCCTCTCTGGGTGAGAAGCAGAGGACCCAGTCCTCCCTCTCTCTGAAACTTCTGAGCAGAGAGAGAGAGAGAGAGAGAGAGAGAGAGAGAGAGAGAGAGAGAGAGAGAGAGAACCCAGTAAATGAACAGCAGTCACTTCAAACCTGTTGCTTTGGCCAGGCTTTTCCTTTGCATTTTTGTGTATACTTCAGTCGTCGATTCCTACAGACTATCAGAAAATGAAATCAGCACTGGAAAGCAGTAAGTATGTTTTGCTGAAGTCTTGAGATCAAGAGAGAGAGAGAGAGAGAGAGAAGGGGGGGGGGGGTAGGGTAGAGACAAGCAGGCAGACGGACGGGCGGGCGGACAGACAAACAGAAAGATAAACAGATGGACGTATAGATAGATAGACAGATCAACAGACAAGCAAACATACAGATATTTAGAGATAGCGATAGGCAAAAGACCGAAAAAGGTAAAAATTGAAAAGAAAAACAGAACAAAACAACAACAATTAAGAAAGAAAAATCGACACAGCAATACAAAACGCACTTACACGTAAATCAATCAACGAACCCCTCTCTTTCTGTTACTGTTGTGAATATAAAACCTTACTAGTTTTCTCTCTCTCTCTCTCTCTCCTCTCTCTCTCTCTCTCTGACACACAGGCGCACGCACTCACACACGCACGCATGCACACACAAACACGCACGCACACACACGTAAACACACACACACACACACACACACACACACACACACACACACACACACACACACACACACACACACACACACACACACACACACATACACACACACACACACACACATACATGCGCGCGCGCGGGCGCGCGCTCGCACGTACACACGCACGCACGCACACACACACACACACACACACACACACACACACATATACACGCATGCATGCACGCACGCACACACGCATATGCGCGCGTGCGTGTGTGCGTGCGTGAGTGTGTATGTGTATGTGTACAGATAGATGTATAGGTATGATTATTACAGCCTATTCGGAGCTAAAACATACCTCGGTGTGCAGCAGAGGTAGACTGCTAGCAGACGCGTATGCCGTTCGCCAGGGTAACGAATCGTTTTAGTGACTGCCATAGCTCTATCGATGTAGGCACAGGATGTGAAAATGAAACTGAGTGTCAGCGAAATTAGTTCAGATTACGAATCACGACGAGCACACTTAAGTCTTCCTCCGAAATCAGCAGGTCGCACTTGTAGATTTGAGCTAACTAATACAATGAGACTTAGGATAGTGGCAGCTTGATGAGAGAGAGAGAGAGAGAGAGAGAGAGAGAGAGAGAGAGAGAGAGAGACAGAGAGAGACAGAGAGAGACAGAGAGAGACAGAGAAAGAGAGAGTCAGGAAAGAGACGGACAAACAGACAGACAGGTTTATGCGGCTAAAAATACTTCTTTAAGTGCTGTGTACACCTCTCTCTCTCTCTCTCTCTCTCTCTCTCTCTCTCTCTCTCTCTCTCTCTCTCTCTCTCTCTCTATCTCTATCTCTCTCTCATATGCTACCGCTACCCATAATGAGTCTCATAAGTGTTATGTCTGTCTGCCTGTCTGTCTTCCTGTCTATCAGTCTCTCTCTCTCTCTCTCTCCTCTCTCTCCTCTCTCTCTCTCTCTCTCTCTCTCTCTCTCTCTTCTCTCTCATCATCCTACCAATACCCCCTAAAAAGGTCTCATTACATTAGTCAGCTCAGCCCTTGCAGTGCAATGTGTTTAGTCCTGCTGGAGCTCAAGGGTAATCCCATTTCCTGCAAGGACCAAGCACTTCGTCCACCTTGACAACCGTGGTTCGCCGACAGAACCATTTGTCCTGTTCCTCGACTGGTTTCTCCCAAATCCCAATCCCCACGCTTACCACAGTGATGGAAATCTGGCAGTTACGTTAAGATGTTGAGGGACAAGATCGCTGACAAGGCGTATGATTGTGGCCAGTGCTGCATTTATGTATGGTTTGTTTTCCCTCTTCCCTGGAATAGCCCCAAATCAGTACATGTTTGATCTGTGTGTATAAAAGGCTGTGTATCTGAGCGTAGGTTTCTGTGCCTGGTGTATCTATTTCCTATCTGTCTGACCGCTTCGTTTTTTGCCGCTCTGTGTCTGTCTGCCTTTTTCCTTGCTTTTTGTCACATGTCCATCGTTGTCTTTTCTTCTTTCTGCAATTTGGTCTCAATCCCACTTTCTTTCTAAACACAAATGCTTGTCATTTGAGGAAGGGGAAACAGAAATAAGGACCTACGCGCGCATGCGCATGCACACCACACACACACACACACACACACACACACACACACACACACACACACACACACACACATGATGAAAAGTGACCAGTCTAGCAGATATACATACATACATACATACATACATGCATACCATACATACATACATACATTATTACATACATACATACATACATGCATACGTACATACATACATACATACATACATACATACATACATACATACATGAATACATACATACATACATACATACAATGACAAGACAAACCACATGAAGCAGACTTATTTCATTACCGACATAGGAACGTTCCCTTCACTGTGCTGAAGTCTTCTGGGAACCTTCAGGCTAATCCCATCTCCTGGCAGGACCTGGTGGAGATTGACAAGCTTAAATCGTCATCCAGAGTCTTTTGCCTGCTAACTTGATTCATTTACACTCATGCACACACATATCACACACACACACACACACACACACACACACACACACACACACACACACACACACACACACACTTCCCCAGTCAACCTTTCCAATTCCTGCCCCCGTTACTCCATATATCCTCATTATCCTCTATAAATAATAAGGCTTTTTCATCAGTAAGCTGGGCAGGTGATGCAAGACCTTCCACCTTCTCTCTCAGTTTTTATTTCTTGGGCTGTCTGAAGGTTTGTCTGTCTGTCTGTCTGTCTGTCTGTCTTTTTTTTGTCGGTCGGTCTGTCTCTCAGAGAGAAAGACTGAAGCATGGAGGGAGAAAAAAAAAACAAACCAAAAGCACCATAGAGTCATAGAGTGGAAAATACAAACAGAAAAAAAAAAAAAGAAAGACAAAATGTAGCCTCAAGACGATGCATAGATGTGAAGAGTTAATAAGGAGGCACAAGGGGCGATATCAAAATCACTGCATACATCAATAGATCGTTAGCAGAATAACGTAGGCCTCAACATTAATCTCACACCTGAACCCCTTTAGATAATTGCCAAAACAGTCTATCGATGAGGGCGTAGGGTTGTGAAAAT
>JADBJO010004378.1:130000-137500 GCA_016801955.1 Conus betulinus | reverse complement strand
AATGGCGAAGCTTTTAAAAGATGAGACTTGAAAGAAAATCTGAAAAAAAAAAGAACATACATTTGGACAGAGGGAAAAGACAGAAAGTGAAGATGATTTGAAAATGCGACAACGGGGAGTGCATTGGGGTGGAAAGTGTGTGGTGTGGGGGGGGGGGGGGGGGGGGGGGGGGGCAGTGCAGTGGGGATAGGGGAGGGATGAAGATGGACGGGAAGCTTTTTTTCATTCTTGAGGAGGTTGGGGGAGGAGGGTGAACTGAAATTGACGAATAGTGGTATCGTGTTTGGACCTGTCTGTCTCTTGGTCTTTCCCTCAATGTCTGTCTGTCTCTCTGTCTGCCTGTCTATCCCTGTGTCTGTCTGTCTGTCTATCCCTGTGTCTGTCTGTCTGTCTGTCTCTCTCTCTCTCTCTCTGTCTCTCTCTCTCTCTCTCCTCTCTCTCTCTCTCTCTCTCTCTCTCTCTCTCTCTCTTCGACGCCACGAATACAGTACGCACATACATGAATGGTTGCATGGACAGGTGGGTGGGTGGGTGGGTGGCGCTCGCTGGCTCTTTTTCTGTATTTCTAAGTATGTGTTTTGTGTATTTATTTGCTCACACATTCATTAATCAATTTATTATCCAGTTATTTAGTTACGGTTTTCTTTCTTTTCTTTCTTTTGTTATTGTCCATTTAGTCTGGGACATTCGGGAATACTGATCAGGTGTTTTGCCCTATTTAGTTTGTTTGTGATGACATGTTTTTGTTTTTGTGTTTGTTAGCTTTTTTGTTTGTTTGTTTGTTTGCTTTTAAAAATCATGGTGTGGAATCGATTTGACATGTTGACTGGCGTTTTATTGCCCTCCTGTGGTCGGCTGGAGGACTAGGGACAACATGAATAAAATAGAAATGTTTACAAGATGGGAGAGAGAGAGAGAGAGAGGAGCGAGAGAGAGGAGAGAGGAGAGAGCGGTCTGAGAGAGAGAGGAGAGGAGAGAGGAGAGAGAGAGAGACAGACAGACAGACAGACAGACAGACAGCAGACAGACAGACAAACAGACAGACAGACAGACAGAGGGGGAGAGAGAGAGAGAGAGCGAGAGAGAGAGAGAGGAGAGCAGACAGAGAGACCAGAGAGAGACCAGAGAGTGGAGAGAGAGAGACGAGAGAGAGAGTAGAGAGAGAGAAAACCTACTGAGTGAGAAATAAACACTAGTGGAAAAAAAAAAAAAAAGGGGATAGGTTTTTAAAAGGTGAGATTTGAAAGGAAATCTGAAAGAAAAGAACGTCCACTTGGACAGAGGGTAACAAAAGAGTGAGGAGGATGAGAAAATGCGAGAGAGAGAGGTGTGGAAGGAAAGGAGACGTATGGGGGTAGAGTGGTGGGCATGTAGAGTAGTCGGATGGACAGGACAGCTTTTGTTCTTAATGAGATGGGGGGGGGGGGGGGGGGGGGGGGGGGGGGGGGGGGGGGGGGGGGGGGGGGGGGGGGGGGGGGGAAATTCGGAAACGGAGGCGGAAATTAATGAATAGTTGTGGTCGGTCGTGAATACATACTGACGCATGGTTGGATGGAGGAGATGGATAGACGGACGCAAAATACCTCTTTTTCCTGTCTTTTTAAAGAAATATGTGGTATTTTACATTTATTTACGCACACTTTAGTTCATGAATTTGTTTATTAATTCTTAACTTACGTGTTTTTTTTTACAGGTTTGATTTTTAAAATTATATATTTATATACATCATGAAAAATTACAGCACAAACTTCCACATTCTAGTGCATTTCGTGTACACCAAACCCTACAGAAACCATGCACTCTGTGTTTAAAAAGATATTACTAACACGAACCTTGTGAGTCTGTACTAAACACTGTTTTAGCTAGGAAAACAAACAAACAAACCAAACCAAAGAGACAAAAAGAGAAACAAAACAAACAAAGAAGAAAAGTACTAGACAAAAACATGCCTGACTGTGGATCTGATTTATCACAATGATTGGGACATTAAGCCTGGCTTCAAGACAGGGTGGATGCTGTCATCTTCCTCTTCTTCTTACAGTTTCTGACAGATTGAAAACATCCCGGCTGATATACACACGCTTTTTTTTTCACGTAGTTGATGCGCCCATTTAATCTTAGATGTTCGAGAATATCGATCTGGTTTTTAGCCGTGTTTACCATGTTTACAATGAACTGTATTTTGTTTATGTGTTTGTTTGCTGGCTTGTTTGTTTGTTTTTGAAACGCACATATCCAATCGATTTTGACATGGTAACAGGGCCTGTTACTGCTGCCCCCCCCCCCCCCCCCCCCCCCCAGGTGGTCGGCTGGGCTATAAGCAAGCAACATGAATTGAATCAAAGAAATTGTTTAGAAGAGAGATGGGATGGAAGAGAGAGAAAACTACCAAGTAGGGGAAATAAAAACACAAGGAAAAATGGGGATCAGCTCTTAAAAGAGGAGATTTGAAAGGAAATTTAGGGGAAAAGGAAAAATGCATTCGGACAGAGGGTAAAAAAAAAAAACTGAGGAGGATGAGAAAATGCGAGGATAGAGGCGCAGTGGGGACGAAGCCGGGGGGGGGGGGGGGGGGGGGGGGGGGGGGGGTGCAGATGGGATGGACAGGAAATCATTTTTTTCTCGGGGGGGGGGGGGGGGGGGGGGGAGGGGGGGGGGGGAGGAGGGAGAGGCGGAAATTGACGATTGGTTGTGGTCCTATTTGGACCTCTCTATGGCTCTTGGTCTCTGTCACTGTCTGTCTGTCTGTCTGTCTGTCTGTCTGTCTGTCTGTCTGTCTCTCTCTCTCTCTCTCTCTCTCTCTCTCTCTCTCTCTCTCTCTCTCTCGCTCCTTCCTTTGACACCGTGAATACATGGTTACAACATATATGGGTGAATGGATGGACATATGGATGAACGGACACTCGCTGCCTCTTTTCCTGTTATTCTGAAAGAAATGTGTGTATTTTGTATTTATCAACTCACACATTGATTAAAAGTTTAATGTATTCATCTACACTTATCTATAGACTTATTCTGAAAGAAATGTGTGTATTTTGTATCTATCGACTCACACATTGATTAAAAATTTAATGTATTCATCTATAGATTCGTTTTTTTTTAAAGATTTTTTTCTTTATTTGTATGCACCATAACTATCACAGCACAATCTGCCATTTCATATGAATTTAGTGTAAACCAAACCCAACAGAAACCATGTGTTCTGCGTTTTTAAAGGATATTAACAACACGAATCTTATCAATCTGCACTGAAACAACGCTTTCTTCAGCTAGGAAAACAAAACAGACAAACAAATCAATCAAATAAACAAAGAGAGAAAGAAACAATGAAAATAAACTGGGACAAAACATACCTGACTACAGAACTCATTTATCACCATCAATTGAGCGTTAAGTCCGGATCCAAGACAGGATGGATGCTGTTGTCTTGTTGTTCTTACAGTTTATGATGGTTTGAAAACATCCCAGCTGATACACACATGCTAATTATTTTTATTTTTCATATAGTTTATGTGTCATTTAATCTAAGACGTTCGGGAATGTGATCTGGCTTTTAGCCGTTTTTTTTTTCTGAGATTGATTTGTGATCACATGTTTTATCCTTGTGTATGTGTCCATGTGTGTGTGTGTGTGTGTGTGTGTGTGTGTGTGTGTGTGTGTGTGTGTGTTTTATGTGTGTGTGTGTGTTTGTGTGTGTGTGTGTGTGTGTGTGTGTGCGGTGCGTGCGTGCGTGCGTGCGTGCGTGCGTGCGTGCGTGCGTGTGTGTGTGTTGCTTGTGTTTTATTTGTTTTTGTTTGTTTGTTTTGTTTGTGTTTGAAACGCATGTATTCAATAGAATTTGACCTAGTAGCAACCCTGTTATGTCGCTCCTGTGGTTGGCTAGGCTATAAACAACATGCATTGACATAGAACTGTTAAGAATATCGGATGAAAGAAAGAGAGAGGAAACCACCGAATGGGAAAAAAAAACACACTAGGAAAAGGGGGATAAGCTCTGAAAAGAGGAGATTCGAAAGGAAATCATAAGAAAAAGGGCTTGAATTCGGACAGAGGGTGAAAAAGGGGTGAGTAGGATTAAAAAAAAAAAAAAAAAAAAAAAAAAAAAAAAAAACAAACAAAAAAAAAAAACGGAAAAAAGGCGGATGCGAGAACAGGAAGATTGGGAGCAGAGTAGTGGAGATGGAGAGTAGATTGATGGACGGGAAAGGTTTTTTTTTTTTTTTTTTTGGTTTGTTTGTTTTGTTTTTGTTTTTTTTTCCATTGAGGGGATAGGCGAGTTGGAAATTGACTAACAGTTGTAATCGTTATTGGGACCTCCCTCTTGTTTTATTGGTCTCTCTCTCAGTGTCTCTGTCTGCCTGTCTTGTCTGTCTCGGTGTCCTGTCTGTCCTCTGTTCTTACCGAAATGTGTGTATTATATATCTATTTACTCACACATCGATCAAATGATTTATTTTCATTTTATTTACCGATTGTGTTTTCTAGAGATTCGTTTTTCAAGATTGTTTCTTTACACGCACCATGAACTTCACATTACTATCTGTCACTTTCTCGTGCATTTGAAGCAAATCCAAACATAATCATGCACTCTGCTCTCAAAGAATATTGACCACACAGATCTTACCAATCTGTACTGATTCATATTTAGCAGGGAAAACAAACAAACAAAACAAATCATCAAAGAAAAAAAAAAAAACAAGAGAGAAAGAAAACAAACAAAATCAACTCGACAAAAAATACCAAACGGTGGAACTCATCTATCACCATCATTTGGACATTAAGCCTGGATTTAAAACAGGACGGATGCAGTTGTTTTGCTGATCTTCTCACAGTGTCTGACAGTTTGAAAACATCCCGGCTGATATACAACACGCTTATTTTTTTTTCTTATTTTCACATAGTTGATGCGTCCATTTAATCTAAGACGTTCGGGAAAAACTTGATCCGGTTTTTTTCGCCTTTCTTGGCATGTTTTGCAGTGGACTGTATTTTGTCTGTGTGTTTGCTTGCTTGCTTGTTGTTGTTGTTGCTGTTGTTTTTTTTAACGCATATATTCAATCGATTTGACATGGTCACAGCCCTGTTATGACCCTCCTGTGGTCGGCTGGGGCCATAAACATCATGAATTAAATTAAAAGAAATTGTTTGGAAGGCGGGGTGGAAGAGAGAGAAAACAACCGGATTTGAAAAAAGAACACTAGGAAACGGGTGATAACCTTTAAAAGAGGAGATTTGAAAGGAAATCTGGAGGGGAAAAAAAACATGCATTCGGACAGAGGGTGACACGGAGTGAGGAGGATTAGAACATGCGAGGACAGGAGTGCAGGAGGAGGAAGGGTGTGGGGACGGTACAGTGGGGATAGGGGATGGGTGTTTTGATGATGGAAAAGCTGGAGAGAGGGGCGGAGGGCGAGGATTGATGAAGAGTTGAGGCTTTTGTTTTTATCATCTCTCACTGACTCTTCGTCTATGTCCTTGTACCTGTCCCTGTCTCTCTCTGTCTCTCACTCTGTCTCTCTGTCTGTCTGTCTGTCTGGCTGGCTGAGTCTCTCTCTCTCCTCTGTCTCTCCTCTCTCTCTCTCTCTCTCGTCGCTCCTCTCTCCATCTCTCTCTCATGCATGTGTTATAGTGAGTGTGCGCAGTTGTAAAATACAAGTAAGAATGGATGTAAGCGTCACACACACACACCACACACACACACACACACACACACACACACACACACACACACACACACACACACAAAATATGTGCCAATACACTCACTGGGGGTTAGGGTGGAGCGGAGTCATGGCGCAGGAACAGGCCAGGGCGGAGGGAGGGAGGCGGCCAGGGATGAGGAGGGGAGGGAGGGGAGGGTCTGAGACTGTGAGACAGACGTCAAGCTAAGAGCGTAATGTCACCAACAGTACTATCTGATGGACGTCCAGGTATCTAATCTTACACCCTATTGATGTCATTTATGATTACAAGTATCAGTTCAGCAAAAGGCTCTGCGTAATTTGATGCTGCGGTTTTGCGATGAATTGCGGATCCCCGACGTATGTATGTGTGTGTGTGTGTGTTGTGTGTGTGTTGTGTGTGTGTGTGTGTGTGTGTGGTGTGGTGTGTGTTGTGTGTGTGTGTGTGTGTGTGATTTTTTTTTTTTTTTTGTGTTTTTTGTTGACTTTTTTGTATTTCATCATTAACACGTACGCCTGCACTTGCAAAATGGAGCCACTCGTATTTTATACTTATTAGCACCTTACGAGTCCACCCTATAGGAATATATAAGAAAGAGAGAGAGAGAGAGAGAGAGAGAGAGAGAGAGAGAGAGAGAGAGAGAGAGAGAGAGAGAGATGTGTGTGTGTGTGTGTGTGTGTGTGTGTGTGTGTGTGGGTGTGTGTGTGTGTGTGTGTGGTGTGTGTGTTCTGTTTGTTCTCTTATCTGGGACAGCAGTATTGAATTAATCATGTGTACCCATTAGAAACAAATGGTTTTTTTCATGAAAGGGGTTTAAAACCTGAGTGGTAGTAATGCAATGTATGGAAGAAAGATTGAAAGCTTTTAGATTAGTAGACCAAGTGATGGAGAAAGGAGCTCATGTCGAGTCATTGATAGACAAAGTACTCGTCTGTCTGTCTGTCTGTCTGTCTGTCTGTCTGTCTGTCTCTCTCCCTCTCTCTCTCTCTCTCTCTCTCTCTCTCTCTCTCTCTCTCTCTCTCTCTCTACTCTCTCTCTCTCTCTCTCTCTCTCTCTCCCTCAGAAAGTGCGAACATTCACATACCAAAACATGCATGGATTAGATCTGTCACTGATTCGTTTGTTCAATTATTTATGTATGATTGTGCACAATAAAATTCCAGCACAAATTACCAGCCATAACGCATTTAGTGTGAACTAAAACTAGCAAAAATCATGTGTTTCTGCCTTTACAGAATATCATGTGCACGATTTCGATCAATCTGTACTGAACAGCATTTTAATCCAGGAAAACAAACATTAAAAATAAATAAATAAAAGAAAAAAAAACAGAAACGAACAAGACAAAAATGGACCAAACATATCTGACGATAGCTCTAGTTTATCCCCATCATTTAGTCATTAAGACTGGATTTGTAAGGACAGGGTGGATGCTGTCGTTTTTGCCGTTCTTCTTACAGGTTCGGACAGTTTGAAAACATCCAGAGTGATATACGCACGCTTTAGTTTTCCTTATTTCACAAACTTGATTGTGTTCATTTAATCTAGTCTCTCGGGAGTATTGATTTGGTTTTAAACCGTTTTTGTCATATTGCTAATGATGATCTGCTTTTCATTTGTGTTGTGCGTGCGTGTTTATTTGTTGGTTTGCTTCTTTGTTTCTTTCTTTGTTTTTTGAAACGCATGTATTGAATCGATTTGGAAACGACCCTGTTATGACCCCCTTTGTGGTCGGATGGGGCTATGAGCAATATGAACTGAATTGAATCATTGAGATGGAACGGAGGAGAAGGAGACAAAAAAAACTACCGAAAGAAG
>JADBJO010004378.1:112500-115000 GCA_016801955.1 Conus betulinus | reverse complement strand
TGGAAGGGGGGGGGGGGGGGGGGGGGGGGACATCTGACATGAATTAGGTATGTGCGATCTATGTATGGTTTTGGAGACAAGATGAGATCGGAACACACTTCGTCAGTCAGCCTTCCATGGATGATTTCTGATCATGTCACTAGTTTCTCCTGACCCCCCACCACGAAAACTAAGTTTCAGGCGGGTTTGTTGGGTGGTTTGTGGGCACCAAAAAAAAAGCATTGGTCAGTTTCTAACAAAATGGGTGAAAAAGACGCAATGTGGTCCAAAGGCCAATCCATTAACTGTGTGAATCCATTCACACTTAGCATTGATCCCATGGCGCCCATCCATCTGGATCAATGGGGAATCCATGAACCGTTCATGAACTCTGTTTAAAAAAAACTACCCCCCCCCCCCCCCCCCCCCCCACCCCCCCCCCTCCTCCCTCAGAAATTAACAAACCTTGGTACAAATGTCTTTGTATGAGATCCTTGGCCACTCATATGCAAAGACCACATTACCAACTTGGAGGTCCAGACCAGAATAGGTCCAGCCACTGGACAATACGAAGACCTGTTGTCGCCAGTGGAAAGAAGGAAAATGTGATGGTTTGGTCATGTTTCAACATCAAGACGATTTGCCTAGACCTTTCTACAAGGAACAGTGCGAACAGCCAGGTGGAGAGGAAGATGGAGAAGGACATGGGAGGACAACATCAGTGAATGGTCTAGCCTCACACTTATCAACTGCCCAAGAGTATCTGAGAACCAGGAGTGGTGGAAGCTGGTCGCGAAGTCTTCTGTGGCGCCCCATAGCCATAGGTCTTCAAAACTCCGGGATAGGTGACAGGTACAACGAGAAAGCGCTGCCTGGGCCAGTTTTTTGTGGAATACCGAAATGGACTATAGAAAATATTTACTATTATACCGAAGTGACGTTCGGAAGGAGACGTTAAACAATTATATCCCGACCAAGTAGTAGTAGTAGTAGTAGTAGTAGTAGTAGTAGTAGTAGTAGTAGTGTAGTAGCAGCAGCAGCAGCAGCAGCAGCAACAGCAGCAGCAGCAACAGCAGCAAGTTTAGTAGTAGTAGTAGTAGTAGTAGTAGTAGTAGTAGTGGTGGTGGTGGTGGTGTGTGGTAGTAGTAGTTACAGTAGTAGTAGTAGTAGTAGTAGTAGTAGTAGTAGTAGAAGAAGAAGAAGAAGAAGAAGAAGAATGATATTGATGACGACGAAGACAGCGACGACAACAGCAATGACGACGACGACGACGACGACAACGACGACGATGACAATGATGATGATGATGATGATGATGATGATGATGATGATGATGATGATGATGATGCATCACAGAAATCCTAATGACTGTTATGATTGCTTTAGTTGTATATATTGTTATGATGTTTTGGTTGTACTTAAGGTGTTGCATCTATTGTGCCATCCCAACCACCACGTGTAAATGAAAGCAAAGTGGACACGATGAGAGGGAATGCCAGAGTCTGTCACAATACATACATGAGGAATCAACAGGTGCTCACGTCAGCTCTCAAAAGAGATACAGACAGAGAGGGCGTAACGGGTAGACAAAGATATACAGAGAGACAGAGAGAGAGAGAGAGAGAGAGAGAGAGAGAAGAGGAGAGAGAGAGAGAGAGAGAGAGAGAGAGAGAGAGAGATGGACCGAGAGAGAGAGATGATGGACCGATTGACCGATCGACCGACCGAACGACTGTCAGACAGACAGTCAAATAGACTGACAGGTTTTTTTTTTTTTTTTTTTTTTTTTTTCTTTTTTTTTTTTCGCATGTTTCTTTTCTGTTTTACCTTTTTCTGTTTAAATCCTGGAAGATGTCCATTCAGATGTCGTAAAAAGCCTGCCAAAATGGAACGTGCAGACATTTTCATTTCCCACTGTTCACGGTCTCAGTTTCCCTTGATTTCCTCTGGGACAGTTTTTTTATTTCCATGGCGGCTTTATCTTCCTGTAGAAGTTGATCTTCCCCCAGCCTCAGAAGGCCTGTTCGTCACAGGTCTAAAGAAGGCTGGCAGAAAACAAAAGTCTGGGAGTTTGTTGTCTCCCCTCCCTCCACCCCTCCTCACCCTACCCCACCCCGGGCCCCTCACACCACGCACTTCCTTTTTTTTTTCTTTTATGGTTTTCTTTTCTGTGAAAGCATTTTATCGAAGTCCCTTCACCAGGATTTTTCTGGAATAAAATCTTACCATCCTATAGTAGTGTAATCTTGTCGTTGCTCTTGACCCCCGTTATTAGTCCCTGCATCTTTCAATAAGAAGACACGTTGGAGCAAGTATAGCAATGTTAGTACGCACACGCGGTCGCGCGCGCTCACACACACACAACATACACACCCACACACACACACACGCACACGCACGCGCGCGCGTGCGCGCACACACGCACACAACACGCGCGCGCACACAAAACACACACACACGCGCACACACACACACACACACACACACACACACACCACACACACACACACAAACTGAGAGA
>JADBJO010004378.1:100000-102500 GCA_016801955.1 Conus betulinus | reverse complement strand
CATAGAACCCCACGTGACCAACCCTGCACGTGTTGAATTGTACCCCCCAAAAGGGTGCATGCATCTGTATGATCCATGTCCAGTTGGTATAATCCGAGAAGGCAGAGAAAGAGCTGGTCCGAAAACGTAAAGGATTGGACCAAATTGACCATGCCGGATCTCCTCACGACAGCTGCCACCAGAAGAGCCTGGAGAGACACGGCTGCTGCCTCATCACGTCCCCCCCCCCCCCACCCACCCACCCACCTCCACCCAACGACCCCAGTGGTCAGGGGAATGAGATGATGATGAGATGATGATAATCTAAGACGTTGGCTGAAAACAAAAAAAAAAATACAGTTTGATCAATGAAAAATAAGTAGAAAGAAAGAAAGAAAAGAAAAGAGAAAGAGAGAAAAACAAAACAAAAAGAAAAAACGAAAAAAGTGAAAGAAAAAAAATCTATCCATCTAAAGTTTTATCCTTGATTTCTAATGCTTACTTTTCGACAGCACACGAAGAATATCTTTTCAAGTGTAGTAGGGTGAAGGGCGTGGTTTACAATGTCTTTCAGCAAAACTGGTCCAGAAGATGTTCCTTTTCATTAAACTTCCGTAAACTTCAACAATCAAACACACATTGTGATTTACATCTCGGACCCAACGACCAATCTCTCTCTCTCTCTCTCTCTCTCTCTCTCTCTCTCTCTCTCTCTCTCTCTCTCTCTCTCTCTCTCTCTCTCTCTCTCTCTCTCGTTTACAGTCTTTCAATAGCCACACTACATACATACATACATACATACATAATCCATGCATGCATGCATGCATACATGCATGCATGCATTGCATACATACATACATACATACATACATACATACATACATACATACATACATACATACATACATACGTATTTATCTCTATATTTACAGAGAGAGAGACAGACAGACAGACAGACAGAGAGAAAAAGACAGACAGACAGAGAGAGACAGACAGACAGACAGAAAGAGAGAGAGAGAGAGAGACTGACCGACAGAAAGGCGGGCAGACAGACAGAGGAACAGAGACAGACAGACAGACAGACACACGCACAGACACAGACACAGACCACACACACACACACACCACACACACACACACACACACAGAGACAGACAGAGAGGAGACGAGAGAGAGAGAGAGAGAGAGAGAGAGGAGGGAGAGGAGAGAGAGAGGGGAGAGAGGGAGAGAGAGGGAGAGAGAGAGAGAGAGATCGGGAGACAGGGAGAGAGGGAGGAGAGAGAGAGAGAGAGAGAGGAGAGAGAGAGAGAGACAGGGAGAGAGAGAGAGACAGGGAGGAGAGAGAGCATCTAGATTCTATAGACAGAGAGAGAGAGAGAGAGAGAGAGCGTGGCGTTTTAGGTTCGGACACTGCAGGGTCAGAGCTTAGCGAACAGATTAGATAGCACAGGGAGACCTTTACAGGTGGCTGTTACGACAGGAGTTCACACACAGGGACAGTTCAATACAGACACACAACACACACACACACACACAGACACACACACACACACACACACACAGTGTGTACACTGCAGGGTCAGTGTGCACGCAGATTATATACACAGATAGCAACCTTTCGGCTGTTACACACACCGACACTGGTCAATTGCAACGGGCAGTATTACCCCAGGCAACACACACACACACACACACACACACACACACACACACACACACACACACACACACA
The DNA here is from genome assembly GCA_016801955.1 of Conus betulinus. Taxonomy (NCBI): domain Eukaryota; kingdom Metazoa; phylum Mollusca; class Gastropoda; order Neogastropoda; family Conidae; genus Conus; species Conus betulinus. Next base: position 100,789 of record JADBJO010004378.1, on the reverse strand, counting down.
CACACACATACACACACACGCACTCGCGCACGCACGCGCGCACACACACACACACACATACACACACACACACACGCACATACAAATAAACACACACGCACTCACGCACGCACGCACGGCACACATGTACACATATGCACGCGCACGCACATCTGCCGTAAAACGCCCGCCTGCACGCACGCACACAGGCACGAATGTATGCAAGCATACGCCCATATACCATGCACTCTGCCTGCTCTGCTCTCTGCCTGCTGCCTGTCTCTCTCTCTGTCTGTCTCTCTGTCTGTCTCTCTCTCTCTCTCTCTCTCTCTCTCTCTCTCTCTCTAACACAATCAAAAGGCTGTAGATAAAGACAGACAAACAATCGTCAGACAAACATAGACACAGATGTTTTTTTTTTTTGTTGTTGGTTGGTTGGTAATCAGGTAGGAAAGGAATGATCAATTGATTGATTGATTGAATAATTGATTGGTTAATTGAGTGATTGATCAGCCGATTGATTGATTAAATCATTGATTGATTGACTGACTGATTGATTGATTGGTCGGTCGGTCGATCGATCGATCCATCGATTGAGTGATTGATTGACTGACTGACTGAATACTGAGTGGCAGACTAAAAGGCTGACTGACTGATTGATTGATTGATTGATTAACTGAGTGAGTGAGTGAGTGAGTGACTGATTGATTAATTGATACATAGATTGATTGATTGATTGATCGATCGACCTGTAATTTTTCATGGTGGAAGATGTTATGACGAAATGTAGCCTTCCAATCTGTACGTGTC
>JADBJO010004378.1:87500-95000 GCA_016801955.1 Conus betulinus | reverse complement strand
CATTGTCCTCCATACACTAAAATGGATGTCACGATCTCCAATCAGTTTATATATTGTCCTCCAATACACTAAGTGGATGTCAGGATCTCCAATCAGTTACACATTGTCCTCCATTCACTAAGTGGATGTCAGGATCTCCAATGAGTTATATATTGTCCTCCATACACTAACTGGATGTCAGGATTTTCAATCAGTTACATATTGTCCTCCATACACTATATGGATGTCAGAATCACCAGCCGGGTATGTGTTCTCATTTATTCATTAAACTGCGTGGTAAAAAAAAAAAAACACACACAATCAGTTATGTGTTGTTCTCTATACACCAGACGTGTCGAAAGTTTCACTAGTCATGTATGTGCCGTCCTCCATACACTTACATGGATATAGGATAACCAGTCAGTTTTGTGTCGTCCTCCTTGCACTTAAACAGATACCAGGATCAACATTCAATTATATGTTGTCCTCTATACACTAAAATGGGTGTCATGATCACCAGTCAGCTATGTTGTTGTTCACCATACAATTAATACAAGTGTCATGATCACCAGTCAGCTATGTCTTGTCCACCAAACAACTAATACAAGTGTCATGATCACCAGTCAGCTATGTGTTGTCCACCATACAATTAAAATAAATGTCATGATCACCAGTCAGCAATGTGTTGTCCACCATACAACTAATACAAGTGTCATGATCACCAGTCGGCAATGTGTTGTCACCATACAACTAATACAAGTGTCATGATCATCAGCCAACTATGTGTTGTCCACCATACAACTGATGCAGGTGACATGATCACCAGTCAGCTATGTGCTGTCCACCATACAACTAATACAAGTGTCATGATCACCAGTCAGCTATGTGTTGTCCACCATACAACTAATACAAGTGTCATGATCACCAGTCAGCTATGTGTTGTCTACCATACAACTAATACAGGTCATGATCACCAGTCAGCTATGTGTTGTCCACCATACAACTGATACAGGTGTCATGATCACCAGTCAGCTATGTGTTGTCCACCATACAACTAATACAGGTGTCATGATCACCAGTCAGCTATGTGTTGTCCACCATACAATTAATACAGGTGTCATGATCACCAGTCAGCTATGTGTTGTCCATCATACAATTAAAATAAATGTCATGATCACCAGTCAGCATGTGTTGTCCACCATACAACTAATACAAGTGTCATGATCACCAGTCAGCAATGTGTTGTCTACCATACAACTAATACAAGTGTCATGATCATCAGCCAACTATGTGTTGTCCACCATACAACTAATACAAGTGTCATGACCACCAGTCAGCTATATGTTGTCCACCATACAACTGATACAGGTGTCATGATCACCAGTCAGCTATATGTTGTCCACCATACAACTGATACAGGTGTCATGATCACCAGTCAGCTATGTGTTGTCCACCATACAATTGATGCAGGTGTCACGATCACCAGTCAACTATGTGTTGTGCACCATACAATTAATACAGGTGTTATGATCACTAGTCAGCTATGTGTTGTCCACCATACAATTGATACAGGTGTCTTGATCACCAGTCAGCTATGTGTTGTCCACCATACGATTAAAATAAATGTCATGATCACCAGTCAGCTGTGTGTTGTCCACCATACAATTAAAATAAATGTCATGGTCACCAGTCAGTTACATGTCGTTCTCTGTGTAGTAAAATGGATGTCATGATCACCTGTCAGCTATGCGTTGTCACCATACAGTTAAAACAGGTGTCATGATCACCAGTCAGTACGTGTTGTCCACCATACAATTGATACAGGTGTCATCATCACCAGTCAATTATGTGTTGTCATACATTGATACAGGTGTCATCATCACCAGTCAGTTATGTGTTGTCCACCATACAATTGATACAGGTGTCGTCATCTCCAGTCAGTTATGTGTTGTCCACCATACAATTGATACAGGTGTCATCATCACCAGTCAGTTATGTGTTGTCCACCATACAATTGATACAGGTGTCGTCATCACCAGTCAATTATGTGTTGTCCACCATACAATTGATACAGGTGTCATCATCACCAGTCAGTTACATGTCGTATTCCGTGTAGTAAAATGGGGGTCACGATCACCAGTCAGCTCTGGGTTTTTTTCTCCATACAATAAAATGAATGTCATGGTCACCAGTCAGTTATGGGTTTTTCTCCACACAATAAAATGAATGTCACGATCACCAGTCAGCTCTGGGTTTTTCTCCATACAATAAAATGAATGTCACGATCGCCAGTCAGCTCTGGGTTTTTCTCCACACAATAAAATGAATGTCACGATCACCAGTCAGCTATGGGTTTTTCTCCATACAATAAAATTCATGTCAGGATCCCCAGTCAGTTATATAGAACCCTCTATACACCGGGTAAAAAGACAAAACGCCAGTCAATGGTTTGTTTTGTCGTGTTTTGGAATAAGTTTCATAATCTCCGGTCTACAGTTAAGTGATGTTTTTGCACACACTAAAACGGGTGACAGAATCGCCAGTCGATCGAGTGTTGTGTTCAGCACACCAAAATAACCTCCTTCTGTCTGTACTAACAGTCCCTTTCCCTTTGCCGACAGCAACAAGTTGATTCAGGATCTGCTGATATCATTGACAGTATACTGCAAACATTCTACAGACCATGAACATATTTTAAGTTGCTATGATCAATTGATCACTGTCTCTAAAGTAATCAACTTTCGTGAAATTTTAACGCTCTCTAGTATACATATTGTAGTAAAAAAAAAAAAAAAAAGTCTGGTAATCTTATTTGTACAACATTCACATCTGTTTTCGTATTTTAGCTTTAAAAGTATCAGCAGTTTGTGTGTGTGTGTGTGGGGGGGGGGGGGGGGGGGGGGGGGGGGGGGGTGGGGGGCGGGGTAAAAAGGGAGGGGGACTAACTCACAATGCAAGTCTCGAGCTGTAAATTCTCGCTTGCTGCAGCCTTTAGATCTGGAACTGCATGACTGTAATTTCTTGACTATTCTGATATTTAGATATGAAATTTCAGGGTTTTACCCCATGACCTTTAAATGTGAAGGTCCAGGGTTCTAGTCTCTTGCTATTGCAATCCTTAGATTTGGAAGGCTAAGGTTTAGCCCAATCGCTTTTGAATCTTCAGTCTTCCAAATTGACAGTCCAGGATTCTAGTAGTTCGGAAATGTTCAAGTGTTGTACCAGCATAAGGGCACGTGCGCAACCTTAATGTATGCCACTGATGGATTTCAGACACTATTTATCTAAAGCCGTTTGATTTGAAATATCTCAATTAAAGATTTACCCCCATGCGCCTAGGCTGAAATGTCTATCTGCACCAGTGCATTGTTAACCAACCAACCAACCAAACAAACAAATAAACCAAAGTGGTTACACCGAAATGTCTATCTGCACCAGTACATTGTTAACCAACCAATCAACCAACCAATCAAACAAGCAAAGAAACCAATTAACGAGCAACTTTCTAACCAGTCAACCAACAAACAAACCAATCAACCGAGAAGCCTTATAACCAGTCAACCAACCAACTCACCAATAAAATGACCATTCAGCATTCCAGCCAGTGAGCCAGCAAACCATCCTGCTAATCAAGCAATCAACACAACATCAAGTGAACCCACCCACACCCCCGGCGATAATAAATAAGCACATGAGCTAATGGTTTAAGTACCCAGTTTCCACAAGGAGGACAGCACAAAGCATTTCACACAGAGGAAGCTGACGAGATAACAGAATTATTCAACAGTCCCTTTCAAACATAATATGCTGCAAAGCAATGCAATGCTTTGCAATGTCATACAACTCGTTACACGTTACACAACAAGTGAAGAAAGTATACCAGAGCATCATACAACACAATCCAAAACAATACGACGAAATACAATGCCGTATTGCGACACAACACCATGCAATACAACGCAAATCATTTTAAACCAATGCAAAGCATATCATATAATGCGATGCGATGCAATACAAGGTAGTACAATACGAAACCATACAATGAAACCTTTTACAATAAAAAAATAATACAATACAATAAGAGAATCCAAAACAATACGACGAAATACAATGCTATAGTGCGACACAATACCAAGCAATGCAAAGCCCATCATCATAATGCAATGCAATGCAATGCAAGGTAGTACAATACCAAACCACACAATGAGACCTTTTACAATAAAATAAGTACAAATACTATACGACGCAAAATGATAAATGCCTGACATATTCCTGCGCCATGACGCAAAGCAACCCAACAGAGCACCATAAACCCCAGTGCAACGCCGCACTACACCATACAAAACCAAACAACACAACACAATATTATTACAACATAATGCAATAAAAACGCAACGCCATACAACGTGAGCAATCTTCTACCCAACACAGGACATCACCATTATCTACTCGCTGCGAGGCCGAAGGTTGGCCAGAGCAGTTATATAAGTGCGTTACGTGTGTACAAGATATTCCTTCACTACAAGACACTGCTCTATCTCTCCCCTTGACCAAGACACAGGGGCACAGAACCCATCCGACCTCTCCTCCCATGAAGGCCCTGGTCAGCGTTTTCGCCATTTTGGCTGTCCTCTTTGAAGGTAAAAAAAAAAAGACTATTTGTGTATGTATTCATTTATCTATTCATTTCTTTATTTTTTTTTTATTTTGTCTTTATCTACTTGTTTATTCATTTATCAAATATTCATTTATTAGTTTATTGAAATAGTTTATCCGTTTACTTATCCATTTTCTATGTCTCCATTTAGACATGTACGTTTTCATTTCATGTATTTATGTATTTATTCATATATCTATTTATCTATTTACCCATCTATTTATCTATTTCTTTCATTTATTTGTTCATTTATTGATTTATTTCGGAAATTTGGTTGCCTTCTTTGAAGGCTAAAGGGTCTATTCATTGATTGATTGATTTGTTTATTTCATAATTTGGCTGTCATTGTGGTGAAAATATATCCCATTTATGTATCTACCTCTTTCGTTATTATTTCATCTCTGGTCAAATCTTTCATAAGTTTATTTCAATTTTTTTTTTACGGGAAGACATTAAAAAGGGACAAAAGAGGGTAATTCATCAACTGACTACCTAGGTGGTTTATTAACTGGGTGATCGATAAATTCAGTACGTGGTTAAGTCGTTCACTGACAAACTCACGGTACGGATTTTGCTTTCATCCATACGACGAGTCAGAATGTTGTCCATTCTCCAGCTTTTCCATGCGTGGACTCGGTACTTAATGGCCTTTTGTATTGAACGACGATTCAGTCTGTGGTTTTCGGCATCTCAATCATTCGGACAGGTCGTCTCAAGACTTTAATGTCTAGTCCTTGATGACAAAGCTACATGCAAATAGAGTCAGTTGTTCTGCAGGATTCGGAAGATGCCAGACTTGAGTAAGGTCTGTTTCTCCGAGGGAAAAATGAAAGAGCTCCGTGGTGCATTCCAAATCATGTACCACTCACAGCGAAACATTTTCTTTTAGAGTGTTGGGCTTGCATGTTGCCCGACATAACCACTTTACAGCAGATTCCATTAAATCCTTGCTCAGAGATGTCCCACCTGGTGTGATCTTTGAATTTCTGAAAGAGATTAACATTTGTCATCTGATTTAAGATTTTACGGGAGAAACATTTTTAACGAAATGCACCGCGTGCTTTTTTGAAGGTGTATTTCAAAGGTTTGTGTGGGACTGGCTTTTTTTGTGAGTTGATTTTAACGTGGTGATAGGCCTGATACGGCCCTCTGCGATCGGCTGGGCTTTAAGCAACACCATCTCTATCAGTCTACGTTGGAAGCAGGCACCAAGAGCAGTCAATTCTTTCAGACGTTATGTCTGGGTTCAGTCGTTAACACATATGTCATCGGTGTTTTCCTTCTTCCGTCGTCAGTTGTGTGGTGACGGTGTCTCCCTTGTTGCCCTTCCTCCATAGCCGCCTTTACAACCACCGGGCGATCGTCTTCACGCTCAGTGCCGTGTGAGGCCGACTCTGGAAACAGGCAGGAGAGCAGAAGCCGCGCCGAGCCGCAGCGAAGATCCCACGTCCGCTGCACCCGTGGCATTCCCTTTTCCCCAAGGTGAGGGCTCAGTTGGTCGTGCAGGCCACGGTGAAGGCGTAGAATAGCAGTGCCTCGTCGCCGAACTGCCCCACAGCCTTTAGAGCCGTCTACACAGGCTAGACCCGTCGTGACTGGTGATGCGAATAAGGTAGACTGCGTCTTCCTACGATTATCTCCCCCCTAGGAGCCTTCTTCTGGTAATGTCACCTCCCAGCAGGTCTGTTCAAGTCCTCTGAGCCTCGTCCTGTATGCCTCTAATGCTGATGACGGTTCCAGTCTGGTCAATGAGAGAAAGTAGCATCACTGCGGTAGGATGAGTCGGTCAGACGAGGTAACCGTGCCCCCCTCTGTCTTGTGGTCCCTGATGCTTTCTCCCAGCTGGATTTACCTACAGTGGTTTTGTCCTGTAAACGGGGATGTCCCTTTAATGGGGGGTGTCCTTTACATGGGGATGTCTTTTAAATGGAGATGTCCTTTAAATTGGGATGTCTTTTAGGAGACAACCCAAGAGTGTTATCACCCTTCTTTCGCTGACGTTCATGAGCCGAAGGCCTTATAAACACAAACGGCGAACGCACAATTGAAGCCACACTCCTCTTCTTATAACTTAAATAATGTTCAGCAAGGCGAGGTACAAATAAACATACATGACAAGGTGTAAAGTCACCTGGATTCATTTTCAACATGTGGTACGAAATGGACAAATAAATGCTCGGCCAATGTGTCTTTTTCCAGGCACAACACGTCACTCTCTTGATAGCAGTCAGCATCAGTATGACATAAGTCGGAAATTCACGCCCGTTTCAACTGTAGATGAACTCTCTTTCGTTACACATTGGCATGTACGTTTATTTGCCTTCCGCCATGTTTACAGTAACGCTGCAGTTTGTGTCCTTTTCTTCAGCTTTCACCAACTTCAGCTTCAGGACTGATTTTCTTTTTTTTTTTTTTCTGCTTCTATCTTGCTGGTCTGTTTTGATTACCACGATATGAACGTTCCATTTGTGAGTTCCTTTCTATATTTGTCGATGACAGCAGATTCGTAAAGAATATCTTGGAGGCGCATGGTGAGCTCTCCCTGCTCTGGGAGGTTGTCATCTGTTAGTCTGGATCGGCAGCTACACTATTTACCGACAGTTGACAACTGAAGTCTTTACACTGGGTAGGAGAAGAAAAGGATGTGGGAAGAGACGCAGAGAAGAAGATGGTGAAGATGAGATGTGGGAGGAAGGAAGCGGATATTCACTCCCGCTGTCTTCGTGTCTAAGCAACCGTTATCATTAGTAGTGAGCCTATTAGATAACCTGTACGCTGATAAAATAAAACAAAGCGAAACAAAACAAAACGAACCAACGATAGCCTTATTCGTCGGATATTACGACAGAGGACTTTAGGAAGGA
>JADBJO010004378.1:60000-62500 GCA_016801955.1 Conus betulinus | reverse complement strand
GGTGCACGATCAATAAACAACAAACAAACGAAACAAACAATCAAACAAGAACGTGTTCCCAGCCTTTCTCTGTAGTATATAAAAGATGAATTTGAAACATCCCTGATTGAAATCATATGATAAGGGCGATAATGCCTTTGCTCGATCGTTGAAGGTTTTGGTGATAGTGAGAGGAAGGGAGCAGACCAGTGGGGAGGGATGGGGTGTTATGTGCAGAGATGTAAGTGGTCCCATGGCTTTTTTGTGTGACATTCATGTTTTTGGTCGTTGGTGGAGATTACTGATGGAAACTGAGGTCACACTGTACCACACTTTTACCTATCGGTTACACCATAAAACACCATACCAGTCGTAACCATACCACACTCCACAACACCCCACTCCAACTGGTCACACAATACCAACAACTTATCACAGCACGCCACACAGCACTGCTCCACACTACACCATATACCAGCCTATCAAATCACATCGCACTCTAACATATTACACTATACTCTTTTTCTTCGTACGCAGGCTGATACTCCTGCCGACTCTCCCTACATGGACAGGCAAATATTAATCCCTTCTATTCAACAAAGGGAGTGGTGTTTTGTGTGCATGACCGTTTTGTTCTTATCCCGCCATTAAGGCAGCCATACTCCATCTTCGGGGAAGGTGCATGCTATGTGTAACGTGTCATCCATACCAACGGCCAAACTGGCCTTCTCTTCCCGAAGTTGGTGATGGGATTTTACATGTGTGCAAGATGTTATGCGTGCGTTCACACACAGAACCTCAGTTTATAGTCTCATTCGAAGGACTGTATGGGAAATGGGAGTCAGAACTAATGTTAACTCCGATGAAAAAAAAACCCACTCCAGTTTGTCGAACTACCTTGTATTCCAGTTGATGACATCATACCTCATGAAACCACTTGACGCCACACACCTCAGTCCAACATGTCACATGACTGACTGACTGACCGACTGAAACCATTTACCGTCAGATGAAAGTAGAGTTGTACTGACATGTCACACTATACCACACCACACCATTCCTGCATCACACCGCCGCACTCCAAGGTATCACAGCATACTACAGCACACCCCTTCGGCAGCACCCCATACTCTAATTCATCACGCTTCATCACGCTAAAACACACCAGAGCACGGCCCACCCCTCCATGCTACACCACACCACAATTCCTATCTCCACGCACCTCACCTCACCACACCACACAATTCCTATCTTTACGCACAACACCACACCACATCACGCCACACCTCATCACACCACACCACACAATCTGCATCTCCTCGCACATCTCCACATCACATCACGCAAACCCTATCTCCACGCATCTCGTCACACCACACCACAACACACAATTCCTATCTCTACGCACCTCACCACACCACACCATACACTTCCTATCTTCACGCACCTCACCACACCACACCACACCACAACACACAATTCCTATCTCTACGCACCTCACCACACCACACCATACAATTCCTATCTTCACGCACCTCACTACACCACACCACACCACACACAGATCCTATCTCCACGCACCTCGTCACACCACACACCACACCACACAGATCCTATCTCCACGCACCTCGTCACACCACACCACCACACACACCACACACAGATCCTATCTCCACGCACCTCGTCACACACACACCACACCACACAGATCCTATCTCCACGCACCTCGTCACACCACACACACACCACACAGATCCTATTTCCACGCACCTCACCACACCACACCACACACACAGATCCTATCTCCACGCGCCTCACCACACACCACACCACACAGACCTACAGATCCTATCTCCACGCACCTCGTCACACCACACACACACCACACAGATCCTATCTCCACGCACTTCGTCACACCACACCACCACACCACACAGATCCTATCTCCACGCACTTCGTCACACCACACCACACCACACAGATCCTATCTCCACGCACTTCGTCACACCACACCACACCACACAATTCCCATCTCCACGCACCTCACCACACCACACACCACACCACACCACACAATTCCCATCTCCGCGCACCTCACCACACCACACCACACCACACAATTCCCATCCCACGCACTTCACCACACCACATTACACCACACCACACCCCCTCTCCCTAATCTCCGCACGCCACACCACACCAACCACACAGCCCATCACACCATGTGACACTCCACCCCCCCCCCCCCCCCCCCCCCCCCCCCCGCCATACCGTACTGCCATCTAACCCGCACCAAACCGTTAACACGCATCTGCTCTGTCTGTTCTCTTTTCTTCACAGACACAACACCACCGAAAGCCTGTTCCACACCCTCCCCCACACGTCGCAGACTCCCATAGAGTCCCCCCACTACTGCCAGTGTGACACAGGCGTCGCCGGCCCACCGAGAATCAACTGCTCCGTGGCCGCACATGTGGCCCACTTGCAAAGGGTGAGGGGCTTGTGTTCGGTTGACTTTGAT
>JADBJO010004378.1:50000-52500 GCA_016801955.1 Conus betulinus | reverse complement strand
GAGATTTCCATTCTACAGTGTCTGTTGTACCGAGAGATTTCCATTCTACAGTGTCTGTTGTACCGACAGATTTCCATTCTACAGTGTCTGTTGTACCGAGAGATTTCCATTCTACAGTGTCTGTTGTACCGAGAGATTTCCATTCTACAGTGTCTGTTGTACAGAGGGATTTCCATTCTACAGTGTCTGTTGTAACCGAGAGATTTCCATTCTACAGTGTCTGTGTTGTACAGAGAGACTTCCATTCTACAGTGTCTGTTGTACCGAGAGATTTCCATTATACAGTGTCTGTTGTACAGAGAGATTTCCATTATACAGTGTCTGTTGTACCGAGAGATTTCCATTCTACAGTGTCTGTTGTACAGAGGGATTTCCATTCTACAGTGTCTGTTGTACAGAGAGATTTCCATTCTACAGTGTCTGTTGTACAGAGGGATTTCCGCTGTCCATCCATTCTCCAGTGTCTGTTGTACAGAGGGATTTCTAGTCAGTCTTTGACTACTTTGTTTGAAAAATCTGCGACCGTCAAATTAAGCGGACTATTTGGCGCTGTCGGCAACGATTTAGTCTCCGTCGCCATTAAACATGTCAGTAGTTAGCTACCACGCCCGTTAATTTTCTTTTCAACATCATTTGTGCCACTTCAGTGGCAGAATCGCCACACTGCTCATTCCAGCTTCCCGACCACAGCCACCCCTCGGCCTGTCCCGCCACAGTCCCGGCACCGACAATCCATAGGGAACAGTCAATGTCAAATCGTCAAGAGGCAACCCACCAGAGGCGACACTGCATTTGCTGCCGAGTCACTTTTTTTGGTGTTCAGTGGTGCCTGTTCTGATCCAACAAACGTAAGACATTGCCGACTAAGCGCCCCCCCCCCCCCCCCCCCCCCCCCCCCCCTCTCTTTGAAGACAATAATGGCCTAGTCCCGATGCCAGCGGCATTGAAATTCTCTTCCCGAGGGCTCCACCACGTCTGTCCAACGACAGTCCTCATCAGCTCGCCAATACTGGCGGCCTCAACACAAACTCACCAAGGGCATAGACGTGGTCAGGAAATCGAACCTTAGGTCACCACGAGAGGAGGGCGTAAAGGTCCACAAAATGTGAGATTTTTTTTTTTAATTCTGAGGGCTGAGAATGACGGAGATGCTGCTGCAGATTTCCTGGTCGGTCTAATATTGCATGACAGTGCCTACACTTACATTCATAACATATCCCGGCATCAACCAGGCCCGAGAGTTACAAAACACTAGCAGTGGTGGTCAGGAATTTTGAACTACAATGTCGGAAACAAACGCATCCAGTGAATGAATGCGACCGACTGTGTGGTCCCTGTCTTCCCAACTAAGTCCCTAGTAAACCCAGCTCAAGGTAATAGCTGAACAGGGCAGAAAAGTCCCACAAATAAATGTCTCTAATGGGAATCAAACCCATGACCTCCAAGCCGCGAATCGGTATTGCTCACCATTACGCCTATATTTGAGGTTTTTTTTTTTCTCCCCCACACTTAGTCTTTTTTTTTTCAGACAGTGACGCTTTCAACCGTATGAGGTCGACATCGTTGAAAAAGTTTGTTTTATGAAAAAAAAAAAAAATAGATAAATAGAAAGAAACAAAGAAAGACAGACAGAAAGAAGAAGAAAAGAAAGAAAGAAAGAAAGAAGAAAGAAAAGAAAGAAAAGAAAGAAAGAAAAAGAAAAATAAGAACTGGTGTCCTGACATGTTTCTGATAGAAGCACAATATCGTCAGCACATTAAAGGCTTCTGCCTATGGGATTTCGCAATCTCGTTAATGAATAGAATTATATTATGTGTGCCTTCTTAAATGACTTTTATGTAAATATTCATTGTGTAGGACTCATTATATTCCTAAAAAAGCACTCCTTTCTTGACTTCAAAAAGTTTATATATATTTGTCGTTTTTTACACACACACACACACACACACACACACACACACACACACACACACACACACACACACACACACACACACACACACACATATATAGATAGATAGATAGATAGATAGATAGATAGATAGATATAAGAAAAAGAGAAACACCCGAAGGTGCTGGGGAGGATCCAGAGAAGCACTGTCTTCACCTGCCTTTAGAGCAGTCCTGTACCGCCCTTGGAGGCCTGCGCTGTGTTGACGATGGGTACAGGCACGCGCAGGACACCCCATTAAGATATCAAGGGACATAACCGCTCCTGAACAGAGGTAAATCACACTACAGGATGCAACTCATAACAGCCTTAAAATTGCAATCCCAATGGGTGTACCAGCCCGTATTTCATGACTGCAGAGCCCACCGGTGAAAAACACCACCCTCCAGCTGTCGAGCACACCCCCACAGACCCAACCACCCCTGCCCACGGACAGATGAAGACAGTGCCACTCCAGACACAGCCAAGCTTTCGCCATACGGTCTTATGTGCCCTCAAAAGAGAATCCAAAGTTGTAGTCTTTTCCCACTGTCAACAGGACTTTCCCTG
>JADBJO010004378.1:27500-32500 GCA_016801955.1 Conus betulinus | reverse complement strand
GTAAACGACCAGTAACAATACCAGATATAATGTTTTTATATATATATATATATATATATATATATATATATATATATATATATATATATATATATATATATATATATAATGTCAAACAAAATGAAATCAAAATGTTCTTGCATATATAACACCTTTAACACTGATGAGTGCGTAACTGTCTACGTGATGACAGCCTTGTCAATTGCACATTCACCACGAGACAAAAGCAGACATTTTTTTTTTTTTAGAAACCGGATCATTTCTTTTCTTTGGTATCTGTCAACAATCATGACTTGTCCAGTGCATCACAGAGCAAAGCCTATGCTTGCCTGAGAAAGTGTGATTGTTTGGCTGTGAAACATACGCAGTCATTAACCTCTAAACCTGCAAACTGGCGATGATAAACGACGTTTTTAACATGCGTCCCTTGGACATATACTTGTTGGCCTCCTCACAAGACTGTTAAATCAAAAGCGTATTGGCTTGGCCGTGAATTCGACTCCGTCACTAACCTTTAACTCTGCAAACTGGCGATGGTACACTACGTTTTTTAGCATGCCCCCCAGAGCGAAAATCTAGTGTTTGAAAATCTGGTTCTTCAACTTTTATTCAAGTCTGTAACTTATTCAAGTCCGCACTTTCAATTAAGTCTGCACGTTTATTCAAGTCTGTACTTTTATTCAAGTCTGTACTTTTTTCAAGTCTGCATTCATTTGTTGGCCATCTCACGCCCTGTGGAATCTCCTCCCTATTCACGCTGCCATTGGTGATGATATACCACGTTTTTAACACACCCTCACCTGGCGAAAATCTGGCGGGTTTGGAAATCTGATTCTTCACTTCTCTACTCAAGTCTGTACCATTATGCTAGTCTGCATAATCACACGTGTGGGCCTTCTCACGACACTTTTTAAAATCTCCTCTCTCCACACGCTGCCATTAGTGATGGGGGACAGGCCCTTCTCTCTCAGCAGGTCTTGGAGCTCCTCCTGCGTCTCCACGATGTGCACGGTGAAGGGGCTGCCGGGAACGTGGTCACCTGACCAGCGCACATTGATGACGTACTGCCCAGGTTCGGCGGGGCTGTAGCGGCACTTGATGGTGCGGTCGTTCTGCGTTTCCCGGTGCATGTCGACCTTGAAGCTGCCTGCAGGGGAGGACAGAAAGGAAATGGGGGCGGGGTACAAAGTGCAGTATTGTGATGTAATACGACATGATACAGCCTGAGTGGAACAAACACGTGAGTAAGGTAGGGAGAGGCACATCAAATATTGTCATCGTACATGATACTACACATCATATGTAGCACAGTGCAGCATAGTACAGTATAACTCAACACAACACAGTTCACAATACATACAGGAACCGGTACTGCGGAGAATAACAAGTTATGTCCAGAACAACACAGTGCCAATACAGAACAGTGCGATAGAAAACGGACGCAATAGTACCACTGCCTCAACTTAACAATTTTAAAGTGCAGCAAACAGGCTAAACATAAAGCATCCTATTCCGGCTATTAAACTGCCACCCTATTAATATTCACACACACACACACACACACACACACACACACACACACACACACACACACACACGTGTATGTGTGCGTGTGTGTGTAAACTGCTTGATACGGTGGAGGATAAACTTTGTTTTTCTGGATATGTATTTTCAAGGATTGGCCAATATCTTGCTTCCCTACGACCATTCGTATCAGACTTCATCCTCAATTGTCAAAACAAATTATTGGGGCAAAATGTAGAAAGAGAAGACAGAGACCGTCAAGGACATAGAAAAACAAACTACAAGACAAAACACAATGCATTTCCACCTCTTGGGTCTTCTTCAGGCAAAAAACAACATTTAGGACAGTGAAAACAAATAACGAGAAACCACTTATCTTATATATTCGGCGCAAGATCAAAATGATCCATTTTGATTATTTGTTGAAGAAGACCCAAGAGGTCGAAATGCATTGTGTTTTGACCTGTACTTTGTTGTCTATGTACTTGGCACTAATTAACCCCCTCTCTTTCTAAATTTTGCTTCATCTTCCGCCCTCAGTCACTTCTTTTGAAACTAATTACTGGGGTTATGAATGGTAACAAAACGGCTTTTCAGTTATAGAGTTCTAAACGTCTTTTTGGTCACTCAAGAGTGACAGTGTTTTTCAGCCTGAGACACGTATATTTTGCAGTAAAGTGGACAGAAGGCTTCATCTTTTAGTTGTATGTTTCTGCTTATTTTGGGTTTTTGTTGTTGTTATCGTTGTTGTTGCTGTGTGTGTTGTTGTTTGTTGTTGCTCTTCTTCTTCTTCTTCTTCTTCTCCTCCTCCTCCTCCTCCTCCTCCTCCTCCTTCTTCTTCTTGTTTAGTTTCCTTAATTATTTTGACACACTTTTACGGCAAATAACTATATCTCTCATAATTAGATATATTTATAGCAGCATCACCAAAAAAAAAAAGAATGTAACACATTTCGATGATATAAATCTGTTTAGAGGCAGAGACATGAATCATAGTACACATTTCTGTCTCAGCAGGATACAATAATCTGGAACTGAAGTATGATTACGATGCAAAGCGTCTGCCAAGTTCGAACACCCTTTATTAGAGTTTCTGAACTAACTGCAGTTTTCATCGCCATGTCACCACAGTTTAAGGCTTATTAGTCACGTGCACGTGCACAAGTACCAGACTTTCCGACAGCCTTGGATGCGTAGTCAAAAAGAAACACGGACATTACTAACGATTCACCATTACCAAAAGTACCCCTACGGCTACCAATCCATACCTCGCGGCCCTCTCACTCGTACTGCTAATTGCCCGGCCCCGGCTCCATGCGTCTCCACCAGGAACATGGATTCGAAGCTGTACAACACACCATCCTCGATGCCTGGTCCGAACACACGCACTTTGCTGGCGTCTGGCGGTTCTCCGATGCGCAGGACAAAAGGGCTCCCTGGGCAGAGATGTGAACGGTGCAGGATTATTCTGTTGAAAGTGTTTCACTCCCCCAGTCCCCGCATGTCTTCACACAGATGTAAATGGGTTAAGACTTAATGATTTTGTTTGCTTCCCCCATCTCCAACATGTCTTCACAAAGAAGGATATGGAGTCAGACTGATAACTTTGTTTCCGCCCCCCCCCCCCCATCCCCCCCCACATATCTTCACAAAGAACTATGTGGAATCAGACTGACAACTTTGTTTGCCCCCCCCCCCTCCCCATCCCCCACATGTCTTCACAAAAGAAGTATATGGAATCAGACTGGTAACTTTGCCCCCCCCCCCCCCCCCTTACCCCCCACATATCTTCACAAAGAAGTATATAGGGTCAGACTAATAACTTTGTGTGCCCCCCCCCCCCCCCCCAATGTCTTCACAAATATGTATTTGGGATCAGATTATTAACTTTTTACCCCCCCCCCCCCCCAACTCCCCTACATGTTTTCACAAAGATGTATATGGGATCAGGCTAATAACTTTGTTCGCCCCCCCCCCCCCCCCCCCCACATGTCGTCACAAATATGTATGTGGAATCAGACTAATAACTTGCCCCCCCCCTCCCCCCCCCCCCCAAGTCCTCAAATTGGTTCACACGGATGTATAGTGGATAAGACTAATAATAACTTTCGTATGTCTCAAGTTGGTGTTCAATTGCACATATTAAATCCATTCATCACTTTCTGTTGGTTTACTGGCTCTATGTCTACCTCCTGTTCACGGTTTGACTGTCTGTTCAACACACTCAACATTCACAGAGTCACGTAATCGAGTTTGAAACACACACACACACACACACACACACACACAGTTCACGGCTTGCAGCAAAGCTTACGAGCAGATAGCCCGCCCTTGCTAAATAGTGGACAACAGCAAGCTGGCGCATGTGGTTACCTGCAAGAGCAGCCCTGGTATCTGAACAAATCCTCTCGCCCCGGAAGGGGTTGATGACCTGCGCGACCGAACAGGCGTCCGGCAACACGAAAAGTGGGAAAACCAGACGAGTTACTGTTCTGTTTCATCGACTTCTTTGTTCATCGGCACTGGATTCGGTCCGAGACCAACGAACACGATTTCCGTTTCTTTGCTGTATCTGCTTGGTATTCCATCAGCACGCAACTCTAAGAGCTGTTCTCAACGGAACCGAGTATCCTTTCATGTAATTTAGACTTTTTGACTCGCTCTGCTGGGGATTCTTCGGGTTTGCCACTTACTCTTGGCTACTCACTGACGTGAAAGAAATCTGCATAAGAAAAAAAGAGAAAGAAAAAAGAAAGGAAAAGAAAGAAAAAAAAACGAGAAAGACAGAAAGAAAGAAACACAGACAGATAGAAACAAGCGGACAGCTTTCTGACTCGCTCCATTTCGGACTCTTCGGGTTTGCCACTGGGTCTTGGTTACTTACTCAAAGTTACTGACGTGAAAGAAATCTACATAAGGCAAAAAAAAAAATCAAAAAAAAAAAAAAGAAAAGAAAGAAAGAAAAGAAGAAAGAAAGAAAAAAAAGCCTCCCCAAATCAGTTAGATCTTTTCACCCACAAGAACAATGTCTTCGCAAAAGTAAAACGGAAACAACAAAAGGGAAAAGTAAGGATTTACAAATAACAAGAAACAGAACAACATGTATCTAAAGATGAAAGATGAACAGCCCAGCCCCTTTTGGGGACCAGGATTTACTGATCGCAATCCGTCAGAATTGCAGATCATATGATAGAAAATGCTCACCTGGGACGTCCACTCCATCATACTTGATCTGAAGCAGATGCTTTTCAGCCAGGGTGGGCAGGATGCCCAGTGTGTAGTGATGAGCCTCGTTCTGCTTCTTGTCCACTTTCGCGCCCTGCCGGTGGCTAGAGCACGTCGCTGTTACCTCCCCTGTTGTTGAGCAGGCAGAGCACCATGACATTGAAACCAAACAATAGCTGTAACGGTTAATCGTAAAGCTGACATATCCAGTACTGGCTACCTCTGAATTTTTTTTTTGTTCATATGAGAGA
>JADBJO010004378.1:12500-17500 GCA_016801955.1 Conus betulinus | reverse complement strand
CACCAACAATGAAAAGAAGAGAAACAACAAGGCCCGCATTAACAAAATAACAAACAAACAAACAAACAACAACAAAATCAGTTCCGGGTATGGAAATGTCATGGGTGCGCGATATATTGATCAATACACGTTAGGTTTCCGCTGTAATCACCACAGTTTCAGCCGTGCTTACATTGGTATAGAGATCAGCCAACTGTAAAAGAGCTGGCACGAGTGAGAATGCCGAAGTTTCTCCCCTACCAATCGAAAGACGCCCCCATTTTTGGAGCATGGTGATAAATATGATGATTAAACAAAATTCAGAGGGATTTTCTTTTTTTTTTCTTTTCTGTTTACCTGTCATTCTTAAACACATTTTCTCCGTTCATATCAAAATTGTAATGAATCTAAGATGCGGGCGAAAAGAAAGAAAAAGGGGGAAGAATGAATTGGATTCTTAAAGGGGATGTCTTCTTGTTAGTTCTGTGTGTTCGTATCGGCAATTCTGCTTGGTGATTTGGTGTTGCAAGCAACATTCCTTTGGAGTTAGGGGAGTGTATTTATCTCGTTACGGCAGCAACAGTTATCCTACTTGTTCATCATCATGGACTCTTCATAGTTCAAGCTTCGCTTTTATTTTTCATCTCAGCAAAGGCAGCTGTTGAACACAAACTTCTTTTTGTTCTTTTTTTCGGGGGGGGGGGGGGGGGGGGGGGGGGGGGGGGGGGTGACTTTTAGAAGGTGAGTAGCGAAGGTGAGGTAGCGACAGGTAGAGACCCATGCAGCAAAATACAGAATACTGGTTTTGTTCTTTGTTCGCGTTTCACACACACACACACACACACACACCACACACATGGTGGCTCACTACAAGGGGGGACACATGAAACACAAGGCACGTTATACAGACGATAAAGCTGTACAACAGATACAAGTAGTATAAACACAATACCACGGACTTGAACACCGATAACATCCAGAGCAAGACTCTGAAAAAACAAAACCTGCCTACACATTCACTGATAATTGTTTTTGTTTAAATGTGCAGCGGTAACCGGTAAGATGATACTAATAATGACTGTCAGAAAAAAAAAGAACAACAATTCATGTGTGTGATTAAATACAAAAATTGAAAAAAAAAACTTTTAAAAGACGTTTTAGTGACCCCATAATGATCGATTTTGCTTCCCTTTTTACTAATACAGCAAAAAAAAAAAAAAAAAAAAAAAAAACCACCCAGAAAAATGAAACGTATTCAGGACATCTAGAAGACCGCACTGAGGCAGTTACAACGAACCGAGACTGAATCATTATTATAAAGTAAACGTGTACATGTATTTGTTTATGGGGGTCGGAGGTAAGAAGAGGCAGAAGCGAAGAGGGACGGGGAGGGGGGGGGGGTGTTATATATATATATGTGTGTGTGTGTGTGTGTGTGTATGTGTGTGTGTGTGTGTGCGTGTGTGTGTGTGTGTGTGCGCGTGCGTGCGTGCATGCGTGTGTGTGGTGTGTGTGTGTGTGTGTGTGTGTGTTTGTGAGTGTTTGTGCGAGCGTGCATGCTCCTGCACGTGTGTTTGTGTGTGATACCGGGGGAGGGGGGGGGGGGGGGGGGTCCTCTCTGTGCATGCGTGTACTGCTTGTGTACGTATGTGCCTGACCGCCTTTTACGGCTGTCTGGGTGAAGTCGGCAAAAAGATGACCGTGTTTTTGCCTGCAAAACAATTGGATGATAGCCAAGAACACGCTTGCTCGTTTACTGCTTTGTTAAATTAGATGGACTTAGGTGTACACACGTGCCGTTTAAGCAAAGCCTTGGGGGTGGGGGGGGTGGGGGGGAAGGGTACAGTGAGGGGCTGGGTGGACTGGAATCATGAATACATAAATGAAAAGAATAAGCAAATAAAATAAAACAAATAAGCTAACAAATTAATAAACAAGTGAATAAATGAAAACACACACAGGGAAAACAAACACAGGCGGAAGGGCACACTCGTCACAACACTCATGCATAGTGACGTCACAGCAACCAATACCCCTGACGTCTCTGCCACGCCAGCGAATCCTAATGGACGTAATAGCCCGCTTTGGGCGGGAGGTATCGGCACTCGCATGTCTGGTTGTCCAGAACGGAGCGCCGAACGTGGAACTCTTTTCCGTCGCTGCATACACACATGGAGGAACGAACCAGACTCATCAACAATGGGTGGACATGCAGAAATGCATGCACTGTACCATGTGCAGAAATAAGGTCGCATAGTTATCTATTAAATGATTTCACGGTGTGGCTGCACACCCAAAATTAATGCGCAAAGGCCTTGCTTATTAAGGCGTCAAGTATTTATAGACTGGCGCAATTAGATCGTTCTGATTATGTTTTGTTTTGTTTTTGTTTTTTTGTGTCTTAAAGTTGATTATCCTCGCTTTCTTTCACATGGCCATCAAGATACAACCCAGGTACGTTCCAAGCAGACAGATTTGAAAAAAAAAAAAAAAAAAAAGGAATGGGTCCATTTAGGGGAGACAACCTGGCGCAACGATAGGGTCACCGGGTGCGTGCGTGCGAAGGCATGACATGTGACGTCAGCGAAAGGGAAGGTAATATAATATTTTGAAGATTGTGAATGATGTCATCGGCGGAATTGTTGGCGGGTGACGGGGGTGAGGTGGGGGGGGGGGGGGGGTTGTTCTTTTGATCATTTTTCAGTTTAATAGCAAAAGCTGGTTCAAAACTGGGACTCCAAACTCTTACATGGTTTATGCAGTGATTCGGGTGCACAAATCCTAATTGTGGCGTGTGGCCTGTTCTCAATATTACTAAGGACTGGAATGGCAGACCTGAAGAAAAGACTGAGCTGGCTACAGCTATAGACCGCGAAGCATTGTGAAAAACTGAGAGAAGGGAGAAAAACTCTGAACGGGAAGAGGAGGGAAAAGGGCTGGAGGGTGGAGGGACAGAGAAAGAGAAAGAGAAAATGAAGAAGGGCGGGGGGTGGGGGGTGGGGGGAGGGGGGAAGGGGGGTAGGCAGAGAGCGAAGAGGGGAGGGTGAGCATTAGGGAATGAATGGAGTGTGGGGGTAAGTCTGGTCTTACCGTCAGAGCTCTGCGTTACCTACCACTGCGATGCCGTGGTGGTTAGGGCTCCCGGCTGACGGTGGGAGGTCGTCAGTTCGAGTCGCCTCGGAGTGTGTGGGTGTGTGTGGGGGGGGGGGGGGGGGGGGGGGGGATGAGGATGTGGCGTGTGTGTGTGTGTGTGTGCGTGTTTCCGTGTGTCTGTGTGTTTGCTTGTGTGTGTGTGTGTGTGTGTGTGTGTGTGTGTGTGTGTGCGTGTGTGTGTGTGTGTGTGTGTGTGTGTGTGTGTGTGAGTGTGTGTCCGTGGCTCTGTGTTGTGTGTGTGTGTGTGTGTGTGTGTGTGTGTGTGTGTGTGGTGTGTGTGTGTGTGTTTGTGTGTCCGCATCGGGGAAAAGGGGTTTGAAGAGTGAGAGTGGGATGGAGGAGGGGTTGTTTACTTCTGAGTTTATTTTTGCCCCCGCCAGCTCCTACCCAGAGAAGACAGGAAACAATAAGTATTCCACTTTTATCCGCAGAATATGTGGGTCTCTGAGAGTGTTACTCACAATTCCTGACCAACACAGCAGGTGTCTCTACCTCTCGGGCCTGGCTGATGCAGAGGGATGTTATATGAAAAGAAGCATAGGAATACAAGGCGGGATTTGTAGCCATGGTCTAGAAAATGACTCTGTAGAACCCCTGATCCGTGTCTGTATTTATTCAGAGTGTGAGTGTAACGTCTTGTCATCTTATGCAAAGGGGGAGTTTAACATCCTATCATCCTATGCAAAGTGGGAGTTTAACATCCTATCATCCTATGCAAAGGGGGAGTTTTTAACATTCTATCATCTTATGGCAAGGGTGAGTTTAACATCCTATCATCCTATGCAAAAGGAGAGTTTAATATCATGTCATCTTACGCCGAGGGAGAGTTTAACGTCCTATCATCCTATGCACAAGGGAGAGTTTAACATCCTATCATACTATGTAAAAGATGGAGTTTAACATTCTATCATTTTATGCAAAGGGGGAGTTTAACATTCCATCATCACCACCCACTGCGATGCCGTGGTGGTTAGGGCTCCCGGCTGACGGTGGGAGGTCGTCAGTTCGAGTCGCCTCGGAGTGTGTGTGTGTGTGTGTGGGGGGGGGGGGGGGATGAGGATGTGTGCGTGTGTGTGTGTGTGTGTGCGTGTTTCCGTTACTCACAATTCCTGACCAACACAGCAGGTGTCTCTACCTCTCGGGCTGGCTGATGCAGAGGGATGTATTATGAAAAGAAGCATAGGAATACAAGGCGGGATTTGTAGCCATGGTCTAGAGGGATTTTGTAGCCAAGGGGGAGTTTAACATCCTATCAAGGTAAGCAAAAGGGGGAATTTAACATCCTATCATCCTATGCAAAAGCTGGAGTTGACATCCTATATCTAATGCAAAGGGTGAGTTTAACATCCTATCATCTCTGATGCCAAGGGGGAGTTTAACGTTCTATCATCTAATGCTAAGGAGGAGTTTTATCGTTCTATCATCTTATGCAAAGGGGGGGGGGGGGGGGGGTTAACATTCTATCATCTCATGCCAAGGGATAGTTTAACTTTCCACATCATCTACGCAAAGGTGTAGTTTAATGTTAGTTTAACGTTCTATCATCTATGCAAAGGGGGAGTTTAAAGTTTTAACGTTCTATCATCTTATGCAAGGGGGAGTTTAAAGTTAGTTTAACTTTCTATCATCTTATGCAAAAAGTGGGTTTAACTTTGATCATCTTATGCAAAAGAGGAGTTTAACTTCCTATCAGCCAGAGGCCTTTAAGAACAAGGCGTCCCAGAACGCAGTCTTTGTCGCTGGTGGAGAACACACGCATCATTCGTTTATTGTAGTAGCATGATGTCTGGCCGCTGACATGAATCTAGGGGTTGATTCCGGACGGTGATTGTCCAATCGTGGTATAGTTGTCATCTGGGGAAACAGCC
>JADBJO010004378.1:0-7500 GCA_016801955.1 Conus betulinus | reverse complement strand
CACACACACACACACACACGAGACATCTTATGCAAGACCTTGGCGCATTTATTTTTAGTGTGCGCCTGTATGCTATGACTTTGAATGATCCCCCTTTTCCTACCTCCTTCCTTGTGGGTTTATTCGCTCAGGTAAATGCACACAAAGCTGTAATCCGACCGCACTGTGGTCTCTTGGCCTAATCGATAGATGATACACGCGGTATAGCGCGTAGGGACTGGTACGCACGCATTGATGTCCTTTCCACGAAACTGGAACTGAAACGTGTACTCGCAAGCCAGAAAGTGACTTGCAGATATTTTAGGCAGGTAATTATAGTAAGATTACTTGATAACTGCGTGGATGCTCTCTCTCTCTCTCTCGGTCTCTCTCTCTTCTCTCCTCGTCGTCCTCTCCCACTCCGCTCTCTCTCTCCGGGCTCTTCCCACTCTCTCTCTCGCGCATCTCTCTCTCTCTCTGTCAGAGGAGAGAGAGACAAAGAGAGATAGAGACACTAGAGAGAGGTAGATGAGAGAAAGACAGATAGAGACAGACAATTGGTCACGGTGTGTGGTGTTGAGATCGCGAGAGTGACGTAGAGTAGGCCGAGGTAGAAGTAGAGCGAGAGAAGTCGCGCCGAGAGAGATGAGAGAGAGAGAGGAAGAAGAGACAGATGAGAGACACAGAGTAAAGACAGAACCGACCGACAGACAAAGAAAAAAACAGCTAACGGATACGGATATTCATTCAATGATGTGGCCATTGTCCTCTTATGAAGGGGGTGCAACAAATCATCGTTCCAAAAGAAGGTGTAATACAACCCATAACTGATAAAATTGATATATTGCGAATCAAATACAGAACGCAACGCCTTTAACGCTTTATATAGATAAATGGACAGATTTTTTTGTTATTCTTTCATTACTTGACCGCTAGAAGTAAACCAGGACCGAAAAAGACTTGGATATTTATAGTACTTTAGATGTATATACCTTATTTCTTACAGGAGCCTTTAGAACAGGAAGCACAACACATAATGCACCTCATCTTCTCCGTCGGTTTGTTTACACAATGGACCAAAGTTAAAATCAACGGTGGTGTTGTGTTGTAACGAACTTAGGGACAGTGATTTCTGAAACGCAATTCTAAATTTGGGTGTTGTTATCCTGATTTCAGGTGTCTCCCCCACCAAGCTTCAATTCCAGAAAGTGTTTCAACTCAACGCCCAGCCCTAGGCGTGCAAAAAAGTATTCTAGAAAACTAACCTGTTCACTGTTCTTAATATGAAATCCGTCATTCTTTTTCCTTGCCATATACAAAGAACCAACCTTTTTTCTTATGTAAATGGGTATCTATTTTGTCCTCTCCGATAAATCAAATCATTTTGGTGTTTGCATTGAACACCCTAGGAAGGTTTCACAGAGCAAACAAGTGTAAGACCCCTTTTCGACACCTAGGTCACAGTGGTCCAAGCGGCACTAACTTGGTCGCGCCACAATTCAGCCCGCCATATGGACAAATAGCTTGTACTTGTGTGGTCAAATAATTTTAGATATACAACAAGGGAACTACAGCTTTTAATCTCATTTTTTGCAAGGTACTTAACATCGCATTGTTTCGCCTCTGTTTGGACAAAAAACGTTGGCCACGACTTACATGTAAAAAACCTCAATCGTGTTGAAAAAATGCAATAAACCTGAAACAGAGAAGTCGAGAGAGACGAGAGAGAGAGAGAGAGAGGAGAGACGAGAGAGAGAGAGAGAAATGGAGAGAGGGAGAGTGAAACAGACAGTACAGTCAGGAACAGACAGACCAACAGAACAAACACGGACAGACAACAACAGACAGAACAGTGCCCACAGTGTGTGAGTCCCAGAATGAAGGAAGAACAGAACAATTGTCCAGAATGCAAAGAAATACGAAACAAAAGAAAAAGTAAAGAGTTACCAGTTGCACTTGCTAGTGCTTTCGCCCACAAAGCCTTCATCAGGGCGCGTTTCAGAACAGGCTTTTTGGAAGGATCATACGTTGACACCAGCACAGACGCTTCCCGCTGCCCTTCCCCATTCCCAGAAACCCTAACCTGCACGGTCCCAGTCCCGGTGGACAGATTATCCACAATTGGGGGGAGGTGGTGGGTGGGGGCAGGGGGGTGGGGGGGAGACCTGTGGAAAGTAGAAGTAAAGGGGTAGTTGGATTAGACCATTCAAATTCCGTCGTAAAACATCCACGTTTCACACTGCACATTCCATTGTGCTCTTGTCTTCCTCTTCTGTCTCTGTCTGTCTGCGGCTGTCTGCCTGTCTCTCTGTCTGTCCTGTCCTCTCTCTGGCTCTCCTCCTGCTCATCTCGCTCCTCTCTCCACACGACACCCACACACACAACAACCCACACCACACACCACCCACCACAAACACAACCCTAGAGGTTTTCTCGTTTCATTTTAGGACGTCGTCTTTACTTGATTTGATTTGCCCCTCAGATAAAATGGCTTTGTCTATAATATTTAACCGGTTTGGCTGCTTTACAAATCAAATTAAAAAAAAGTTTTCGGAAATAGACCGCAACGAACGTTAGCTGAAGTTTCCTTGAACTGTATATAAAAAAAAAAAGTGAAACAGCATTAGAACTGTAACATGCATTCGACAACAACCATGCAGTTTTTTGTCAATGTGTGGTATGTGGTTTTTCCCGATGCTACTCAACCAAAACCACTACCCCTCCTCTGGTTTCAAAGTGGAGGTGGCTAACGGCGGAATTAAAACAACTTTTTGAAAGTATTTTTTTTCGTGGGTCGCACCTACAGCACAGGACAAGAACATACCAAGACAAACTCCTCGCGTTTGGACCTCATAGTATTCCGTTCTCAAGCAAGATAACAAGCATTCAGGAACTAATGAACAAAGAATGATCAGTCACTTAACTTCCTCATATTCGATCTCCACAAGAGTGCTGCAAGGTATGTCATCTCCGCCACGGCTTCCATCGATTTTTTTGCGCGGAATATGAGAAGATACGTGAATTGTTTCAGTCTTCGTTCTCCGTTGTTCCTCAATGTTCTTTCATCTTGCCTGTAAAAGACCTTGTGGTCGAAACGCAATTGTGTTTTGTCTAATAACACTTGTTTGCGCCCTGTGTGTTTGACCGAGTCGTCAACATTTTTTTTTTTTTCCTTTTCCTAAATTATGTCAATCTATTTTGGTCACATAAGAAACCGGCATACATCCCCATGCTCTCACGCCGCCAAGCAGGATGTCGCCACTTACCAGAAACAGCTTTAAAAGACGTTCTGGTCATTGGTAAATAGCTACGCCTCGCCTATCAGGGGAGTGTGAAAGCTGTGGCCTGCAAAGCTAATGTAGGTTAGTTCTTTTCAAATGGTCAGTTCCCACACTGACCTTGTTTTGTGGGTGTTACGGCTAACGACGTAAACCACCGCGCAAATACGGCTTTAAAGATTAGAACGGCCGTTCCTTCCCCCACATCGAGATACCACATGGGTTTTGTGCCGCTGCCTAATACTTGGACCTGGCCCTCTAGCGTGGCTGTTTAAGTTTCCATCCACCCCCACCAATTCCACACCACCCTGGTTAGCACTCGTGTCCTACCTGCATACACACTTCTACAACACACGACGCAACAACACAGCATCACGCAACGCCCCCGCACGCAACTCAAATTTTTTGTGTTTCCCATGTTGTGTGTTTAAAATATAGATGATGTTTTCTTGCATTTGGGCGTAGCCCATCTACCATCTCTCCTCTTTTTCAGGAATTCATCAACCTGTCCTCTTCGTCTGCTTGGTTTGTCCCTCTCTCTCTCTCCTCAGATCTCGCCTCCCTCTCTCGAATCATCGATCACATCTCTCTCGTCGCTCTGTCCGTCTCCCATGCTACGCAGGGCTGTCCTTTCATGTTTTCTTGGTGTTCATCTCGGTCTCTTCTCCTCCCCCCCACGCCACTTGACTCAAACCCACCCCCCCAACCCACGCACCATCTGCTCCCTCTCTCCCTCTGTCTCTTTTTTTTCACACCATCCCTCTGTCCTCTGTTGTGTGTGAGGGGTGTGGTGTGTGTGTGTGTGTTGTGTTTGTGGTGTGTGGGTCTGTGTGGTGTGTGTGTGCGTGTGTCTGTGTCTGTGTGCAACTTCCTTCCCTCCTAGTCTCTGTTGTAGAAATTAAGCGATAAAGTATGTACAATTTACAAGCTAGTACAATACAAGAAAAGTGATACAACTTTGGGCTAAGCAAACAATCCTCAACCTTTAACCATACCTCAGTATGTTTAGTACAACTTAAACATTTAAAAAGATGTTATGCTTCAGATTAAAAAAAAAAAAAGAAACCCCTAACAAAGTAGTAAAAAAGAAATAAAAAGAAACAGGAACGCTACCCACCACTGACTTAGATGGTGAAATCTTTTCTCCCGACCCGGCAGTGACCTTTAAATAGGTCAGAGCCCTTGACCTTGCTGACGTCTCTTCGTGACGGTGAAGGTCACGGACTAGCCAGACCACCTCTTCCTCCCTTCGTACTTCGGATGTTAACCTACAAACCCAATCCAGCAACACCCTACCGCTTTAGCTACCCTCCAACCCTGACAACGCGATTCAGTCCTAAGCTAAATTGGTGTGAACCACTAAAAACGCCCGACCAAAAACTTAAAACCCATTTCCTTGAAGCCTAATCATACACACGCGTGTGTGTGTGTGTGTTTGTGTGGTGGAATGTGTGTGTGTTGTGTGGTGTGCAATGCGAGTAATGCGCGCGCGTGGCGTGCGTGTCTGTGTACATGTCGCATGTGTAATAGGTGTGCGTGCTCGCAACAGTCAGGTGTGTGTACATGCGCATAATTTATGTAATACGTGTGCGGCGCCCGCGTCTGTTGTGATTCCTGTTCCCCACAACATGTCCAGTTTGTAAAAAAAGACCAACACTTTGCGGTGCCTAGGCAATAGAAACCATCTCTGGTAAAGCCGTCGTAAATCAGTCATTGCCTACAGACTTTAGAGGTTTTATAACAGGCCAAGTCTTTTGTCGCCATATATATATATATCTGGACATATCTATATCTATCTATAGAGCTGACACAATACGTAGTTGTGGAAAAACTAAGTGCGGGCTTAACAATTCTTTACCTCATTTACTAGTAATGAGTTGGCAAAGCATTTGAACTTTTTAGGAAAATTGAGATGACAGAAATGGGGGAAATATAGCATAAATATTGAAAAACTCCGCCTTCTCTAGTTGCCTGAGAGAACCATATGTAATCTAATCCCTCTCGAATGCAGATACTATTTGTATTGTCTGCTTCGAGGCCTTGTCGTCCCGCGGAATCGCATCATCAGGGAGACAATCAGGGAGACACGGCGAATATGTCTGCTCTCCTGGAGTCAAATAGTAGATACACATCACAGTCCGCAAATGTTGGTGTTCTCAGCCACCTATAGGTTTTCAAAAAATATCCAAACAGCAACCCCTAAAGCAGCCAGCGAAAGGATAGTCAAAATGGTAATACAACGAAGTGTGGAGAGGACAAAAAAGTTGCTTGAAACACTTACAAGCAATTACACCAACTTCCATCATGTATCTCTCCGTCCTTTCCTAATGGTGTCCCACTCCATCCACTGCTCCCTCTAAGAATACGGTCCACGGACAGGGTAATTAGCGGACCCATGGACTTTAATGAGGCCAACATAGCCGTACTGAATTACCATCTAGTATTCAAGTTTGTATCACCCACAGTTATGTTCGCTGCACAGGCTCTTTGTTTAATTGTCTCCCTTGGTGTATCAGTCGTGGAGAACTCTGTCCCGTTGCATTTTTTCGAATACTGACGAGATAACGTCTCCAGCACACACCCCCACTACACACAACCCACACACACACACACACACAGCACACCACTTACACATCCCCCCCCTACACACGGGACGGGACACACAACAGCCCACCATACCACACGACACATCACCCACACAACACGAAAGCTACAGAACACAACTGAACCGCACTTGAAATAGTGCCCCAAACGTGAACCATGAGTCTGCGCGCTCGGGGTGTTTCCTGTGTTTTCCTTACCGTCACCTGGAATTGCTCTCTAGTCTAGGACCTTCAAGAGACGATTTCCCTTACAAGCTACAGGAGAATCATGCAAGTATAAACGCATTGCCCTCATTGCTACGTACTGGATCCCCGTACTGACTGAACGGTCTGTCCCGCAGGCCTACACCTGCAATCTCGTTCCTGCGAAACAGTGTTTCATAAGCTTATTGTTTCAAGTCCTGTGGCTCTGGCGGACACCCAGATCCATCGTGTTTTTGCCGACCTAACAAGTATCACTCACTTCAAATAGTTTATCATACAGCAGTTTTTTCTATGATTTTCGTGATGTCCTTTTACTACCTGGCAGATCACTAAGGCAACCCGGTTTGAGGTTTTAAAGAGGATATTAGCGTTTCGTTTTTTCCAAATCTGCAGCTAATGGAATGAGATTGGTAGTGTGTGTGTGTGTTTGTGTGTGTGTGTGTGTGTGTGTGTGGTGTGAGAATGGGAAATGGGGTAGATGGGATGGAGAACGTACGGGGAGGGTATGGTAGAAAGGGTAAGCAACAGAGAAGGGTGGTTGGCAGCTATTTGTTATTTAAAGATAATAGAACAAACGCAAAAAAAACAATGGAGACAGCCTAATTTTCTGATTTCGTCCTTCTTTTCATATTTAAAACCCTGTTCCTATTCTAATACATAATGTACCCTTAACTTGGTTTGAACTAAAAATTAGAAAAGATTTTTCTGATCAATATATCCCGCCTGATTTTATTTTTTTTCCATTAACTGGTGCTTTCCTAATTTCACTTCCTTGCCTCCGATTAAAGGTATAACGTCTCTTAGCGGGTGTACAACGGATCTGATGAATTCTCCCCTCGCTCTGCCACTGCCAGACTCACATCGTGTAACTGTGCCGACAGACAAGGGAGTGAACGTTACTTGCATTCGGCGTTGTTGTGCAGTCCGTTACACGAACATGGGACAGGGGCTTATATCGGTTTCTCCCCGCTTTGGCCTGTGACCTTTACTTTTTGCGTTGTCCCCCTATTCTTGTCCTGGCTCTTTTTTTAAGAGAACCTTGACTGTATCAAGAGAGAAAGAACACAAAATGCAGAAAGGGATAGAAGATGTGGGCGTGTGTGTGTGTGTGTGTGTGTTGTTGTTGTGGTGTGTGGGGGTGTGAAGAGAGAGAGAGAGAGAGAGAAGAGGAGAGAGAGAGAGAGCGAGCACAATCTACTTGTCTATTTCCAAAGTGTTTGGTGTATGCGCGTTGCGCGCGCATGTGTCTCTCTCCTTCACCACTTTTGAATCTTTTGTTGTTTTTTCGTGGTTTAAACTTGTTGGCAGTAGCAGCAACACACTATAAGATAGTATTATAAGCAGATATTAGCATAAAACGCAATAGCAGTAGCAGGTATCAGCAGAAGCAGCGATCAGCAAGCAGCAGCAGTAAAGTGTAGTAGCAACAGCACATC
>JADBJO010004377.1:198823-200863 GCA_016801955.1 Conus betulinus | reverse complement strand
GGCGCCTCTTTGTGTTCCGCATGTTTCCTTCACTTGACAGTGATAGCCAGGTTTTTCTCTTACCCCAGTTGACGTCTGGGCAATGTTGTTCTTCAGTCCACGATAATGGCCATACCTTCTCTTTATTTTCTTCAAGAATTTTTTTTTATTTCATCAATAATTTTTGTTTTCTTATTTCCTACCGCTGCTATTTCCGTATTCCTCACGCAGTATATTAGGCATCTGTATTTGTTGTGGTGGGTTTTGAAGGCACAGAAAACGCCCCAGAAATATCTTGCCGTAATGTGTCGCCCCACGCTCTTGTAGCTGACGCTCTTTGATGTGAGTAGTGTCTTTTGCATTTGCCGGGCTCATTTCCTCCGCCAAATGACGTTCGTTTCGCCCAATTAGTGGATCCCCTGGCCGCTTTCAGGTGAACATGCGTGTCTTTTCATCCAAATTTTGGACTCAGAGTAATTGCCCGTTTCTCTGCAGGACAGAAAAAAATGGATGACGATGTTTTTCTTTCTCTTTTTCTCCCTCTCTCTCTCTCTCTCCTCTCTCTCTCTCTTCTTTTCTTGTATTAGCAATAATGATTCACGGACTGCTTTTTCTGTTTGTTTGCTTATTTTTAACTGATGGAGAGAGAGAGAGAGAGAGAGAGAGAGAGAGAGAGAGAGAGAGAGAGAGAGAGACATACATTTATACATACATATAAACATGCAGAGAGAGAGAGAGAGAGAGAGAGACGAGAGAGAGAGAGAGAGAGAGAGAGAGAGAGAGAAGGACAGTGTGTGGAAGGGGAAGTGGAGGAAGGGAGAAGGGACTTACAACTGTCTGTTTTGAGCGGCTTGTACAAGTTCCCATCCTGAGGAACCCCACCCCCGTACCCTTCACCCTGCCCTTCATTCCCCTCTAGCCGCCACCCCCCCCCCACCCCCCACTCCCCCTCCCCCTCTCCTCGCCTTTCCCCAACCATCCAACAAAACCCTCCCACCTCCCTCTGTAAGCGCTCCTCCGTCGTCTCTTTCCGTATCCCTGCGTCCTGGTCCCGTCCCCTAGCCACACTCCTCCTTACCCCTCCCTTCTGCTTTGGGAGGGCAAGCGGGAGGAGGAGAGGGACACGAAGAATTGAACAACGCGTTGATTTTAGAATGAAGAAACTTCAAAATCATACTGGCATGGGGGGGGGGGGGGGGGGGGGGGAGAAGAGGGGAGAGAGAGAGAGAGAGAGAGAGAGAGAGACACACACACACACACACACACACACACACAGACAGGCAGGCAAGCAGAGAGAGAGAGAGACGGAGAGAGTGAGTGAGAGAGAGACAGAGAGAGAGAGAGAGAGAGAGAGAGAGAGAGAGAGAGAGAGATGGACACACACACACACACACACACACACACACACACACGTACACACACACACACACACACACACACACACACACACACACACACACACACACAGAGGGAGAGAGAGAGACACACACACAGCCACACAGCTGCCATGTGTCGA
Organism: Conus betulinus; assembly: GCA_016801955.1. NCBI lineage: Eukaryota > Metazoa > Mollusca > Gastropoda > Neogastropoda > Conidae > Conus > Conus betulinus. The sequence continues at coordinate 199,368 of JADBJO010004377.1, read as the reverse complement.
TGAGCCTCATGTCCTCTGTTGGCTATGGTTTGTGGTACTTTCTGTGCAGGACTTGATGAGTTAACGATGCACAAGGACGTGCTTTAGTCAGTCGTCTCTTGGAGTGTCCTCCGCTTGCTGCTGTCTCCCTGAGGAATCACACAAATTGTCGCTGGCACCCGCTGGCTCCCACGGGTCGATAGTAGCACTGCAACAGGTGAACAGGTAAGTGCTCTGGAGTGTGTTTTCATTGTGGCTCTAATGTGGTGTTACATTGTGTTCATTCGTTTTTTCCTTCTATTCAGCCACATGATGACATTCAGTTCTAAATCTACTGACTTCTCTCTCTCTCTCTCTCTCTCTCTCTCTCTCTCTCTCTCTCTCTCTCTCTCTCTCTCTCTCAGCATGTTTTGGTCTTTCCTCTGCTTCGGTCTTTCTCACTGTATGCGCTGCAGTCCGTCTGAGCTGTCTGTCTGTCTGTCTGTTTTACTGTCTGGTTATTTTTGTTCTCATTAGTGTATCTTCTGTGTCGTCATGTGAGACATGATTGCTCATAACAGTTACGC
>JADBJO010004377.1:188823-193823 GCA_016801955.1 Conus betulinus | reverse complement strand
GAGAGCAGGATATGAGGGAGCACAATATTGTAGACCACGAAGAGAGCAGGATATAAGGGAGCACAATATTGTAGACCACGAAGACAACAGGATATAAGGGAGCACAATATTGTAGACCTCGAAGAGAGCAGGATATAAGGAAGCACATTATTGTAGACCTCGAAGAGAGCAGGATATAAGGGAGCACATTATTGTAGACCTCGAAGAGAGCAGGATATAAGGGAGCACATTGTTGTAGACCTCGAAGACAACAGGATATAAGGGAGCACATTATTGTAGACCTCGAAGAGAGCAGGATATAAGGGACCACATTATTGTAGACCTCGAAGAGAGCAGGATATAAGGGACCACATTATTGTAGACCTCGAAGACAACAGGATATGAGGGAGCACATTATTGTAGACCACGAAGACAACAGGATATAAGGGAGCACATTATTGTAGACCTCGAAGACAACAGGATATAAGGGAGCACATTATTGTAGACCTCGAAGACAACAGGATATAAGGGAGCACAATATTGTAGACCTCGAAGAGAGCAGGATATAAGGGGAGCACATTATTGTAGACCTCGAAGACAACAGGATATAAGGGAGCACATTATTGTAGACCTCGAAGACAACAGGATATAAGGGACCACATTGTTGTAGACCTCGAAGACAACAGGATATGAGGGAGCACATTGTTGTAGACCTCGAAGACAACAGGATATGAGGGAGCACATTATTGTAGACCACGAAGAGAGCAGGATATAAGGGAGCACATTGTTGTAGACCTCGAAGACAACAGGATATGAGGGAGCACATTATTGTAGACCTCGAAGACAACAGGATATAAGGGAGCACATTATTGTAGACCTCGAAGACAACAGGATATAAGGGAGCACATTATTGTAGACCTCGAAGACAACAGGATATAAGGGAGCACATTATTGTAGACCTCGAAGACAACAGGATATGAGGGACCACATTATTGTAGACCTCGAAGACAACAGGATATAAGGGAGCACATTGTTGTAGACCTCGAAGACAACAGGATATAAGGGAGCACATTATTGTAGACCACGAAGAGAGCAGGATATGAGGGAGCACAATATTGTAGACCACGAAGAGAGCAGGATATGAGGGAGCACAATATTGTAGACCACGAAGAGAGCAGGATATGAGGGAGCACAATATTGTAGACCACGAAGAGAGCAGGATATAAGGGAGCACAATATTGTAGACCACGAAGACAACAGGATATAAGGGAGCACAATATTGTAGACCTCGAAGAGAGCAGGATATAAGGAAGCACATTATTGTAGACCTCGAAGAGAGCAGGATATAAGGGAGCACATTATTGTAGACCTCGAAGAGAGCAGGATATAAGGGAGCACATTGTTGTAGACCTCGAAGACAACAGGATATAAGGGAGCACATTATTGTAGACCTCGAAGAGAGCAGGATATAAGGGACCACATTATTGTAGACCTCGAAGAGAGCAGGATATAAGGGACCACATTATTGTAGACCTCGAAGACAACAGGATATGAGGGAGCACATTATTGTAGACCACGAAGACAACAGGATATAAGGGAGCACATTATTGTAGACCTCGAAGACAACAGGATATAAGGGAGCACATTATTGTAGACCTCGAAGACAACAGGATAAGGGAGCACAATATTGTAGACCTCGAAGAGAGCAGGATATAAGGGAGCACATTATTGTAGACCTCGAAGACAACAGGATATAAGGGAGCACATTATTGTAGACCTCGAAGACAACAGGATATGAGGGAGCACATTATTGTAGACCTCGAAGACAACAGGATATAAGGGAGCACATTATTGTAGACCACGAAGAGAGCAGGATATGAGGGAGCACATTATTGTAGACCTCGAAGACAACAGGATATAAGGGAGCACATTATTGTAGACCTCGAAGACAACAGGATATAAGGGAGCACATTATTGTAGACCTCGAAGACAACAGGATATAAGGGAGCACATTATTGTAGACCACGAAGAGAGCAGGATATAAGGGACCACATTGTTGTAGACCTCGAAGAGAGCAGGATATAAGGGACCACATTATTGTAGTCCTCGAAGAGAGCAGGATATAAGGGAGCACATTATTGTAGTCCTCGAAGAGAGCAGGATATAAGAGAGCACATTATTGTAGACCTCGAAGAGAGCAGGATATAAGGGACCACATTATTGTAGACCTCGAAGACAACAGGATATAAGGGACCACATTATTGTAGACCTCGAAGAGAGCAGGATATAAGGGACCACATTATTGTAGACCTCGAAGACAACAGGATATAAGGGACCACATTATTGTAGACCTCGAAGACAACAGGATATAAGGGAGCACATTATTGTAGACCTCGAAGACAACAGGATATAAGGGACCACATTGTTGTAGACCACGAAGAGAGCAGGATATAAGGGACTACATTATTGTAGACCTCGAAGAGAGCAGGATATAAGGGAGCACAATATTGTAGACCTCGAAGAGAGCAGGATATAAGGGAGCACATTATTGTAGACCACGAAGAGAGCAGGATATAAGGGACCACATTGTTGTAGACCTCGAAGAGAGCAAGATATAAGGGACTACATTATTGTAGACCTCGAAGAGAGCAGGATATAAGGGACCACAATATTGTAGACCTCGAAGAGAGCAGGATATAAGGGAGCACATTATTGTAGACCACGAAGAGAGCAGGATATAAGGGACCACAATATTGTAGACCTCGAAGAGAGCAGGATATAAGGAGCACATTATTGTAGACCACGAAAGAGAGCAGGATATAAGGGACCACATTGTTGTAGACCTCGAAGAGAGCAAGATATAAGGGACTACATTATTGTAGACCTCGAAGAGAGCAGGATATAAGGGACCACAATATTGTAGACCTCGAAGAGAGCAGGATATAAGGGACCACATTATTGTAGACCACGAAGAGAGCAGGATATGAGGGACCACATTATTGTAGACCTCGAAAAGAGCAGGATATAAGGGACCACAATATTGTAGACCTCGAAGAGAGCAGGATATAAGGGACCACATTATTGTAGACCACGAAGAGAGTAGGATATAAGGGACCACATTATTGTAGACCGATGTGAGGTCAGGACATGAAGGTCCACATCATGTCTTTTTTTTTTATCGGACTTGTGATCTTGGTGATCCTGGGGTTGCAGGTTCGAATCTCTACGGGATCTTTCGGGAGAGGTTTTTTTCCCCCTCGGAGTTAACCTTCGTTCTGACTTCGTTTCCCAAGAAGTCCTTCGCATGATAATGTAAACCGAAGTTCCGTGTGTGAACGCGTGCATAACATCTTGCACAGACGTAAAATTCCCTCTCAGACTTTCGAGAAAGAATGCCAATTTTACCCGTTGGTATGGATGACACGAGGCACCGAAAAAAAAAAAAAGAACGAAAAACCGAGTGCCTGATATTCAACTGGATGACGCGGGAAACGACAGAATGTAGCGCCTAGCATGCAGCTCTTCATTCGGCTCTACTCGAGTAGGCAGGCCGTTGTGTAAATGAGAGCGTAGAGAGTAAAGTGCTTAGAGCTAGACCTCTAATCGAGGATAGGCGCTACGTAAGGCGCTCCTAGGAATCCTTTCAGACCACCAGAGGGCAGAAGACGAAAAACCGCACTGGTTCAGACCTGTATGAAAACAGGATGTGAAGCCCCACATTATTTCAGGCTACTATGTGAACAAGCGCTGAAGGACCCCATTGTTTGAGACCAATGTGAAGATAAGACGTGAAAGACCACATTAGTTTTGATCACTGTGGAGACAGGATAGAAAAGGCCACATTATTTTATAGCGCTATGCGGGCAGAACATGGAGGGTTGTATGATTGTAGGACACTGTGAAGCAGGACAAGAACGGCTGCATCGTTTTAGACCCCTTCAAGGCAGGAAATTATCGACCATTTTGATTCATATTATCATGAGTTCCGGGCAAAAAGACAACACTGTTTTATATTATCATGAGTTCCGGGCAAAAAGACAACACTGTTTTATATTATCATGAGTTCAGGCAAAAAAGACAACACTGATTTATATTATCATGAGTTCCGGGCAAAAAGACAACACTGTTTTTATATTATCATGAGGACAGGGCAAAAAAGACAACACTGTTTTATATTATCATGAGGACAGGGCAAAAAGACAACACTGTTTTATATTATCATGAGGACAGGGCAAAAGACAACACTGTTTTATATTATCATGAGTTCCGGGCAAAAAGACAACACTGTTTTATATTATCATGAGTTCCGGGCAAAAAGACAACACTGTTTTATATTATCATGAGTTCCGGGCAAAAAGACAACACTGTTTTATATTATCATGAGTTCCGGGCAAAAAGACAACACTGTTTTATATCATCATGAGGACAGGGCAAAAAGACAACACTGTTTTATATTATCATGAGGACAGGGCAAAAAGACAACACTGTTTTATATTATCATGAGGACAGGGCAAAAAGACAACACTGTTTTATATTATCATGAGTTCCGGGCAAAAAGACAACACTGTTTTATATTATCATGAGTTCCGGGCAAAAAGACAACACTGTTTTATATTATCATGAGTTCCGGGCAAAAAGACAACACTGTTTTATATTATCATGAGGACAGGGCAAAAAGACAACACTGTGTTTTATATTATCATGAGGACAGGGCAAAAAGACAACACTGCTTTATATTATCATGAGGACAGGGCAAAAAGACAACACTGCTTTATATTATCATGAGGACAGGGCAAAAAGACAACACTGCTTTATATTATCATGAGGACAGGGCAAAAAGACAACACTGTTTTATATTATCATGAGTTCCGGGCAAAAAGACAACACTGTTTTATATTATCATGAGGACAGGGCAAAAAGACAACACTGTTTTATATTATCATGAGGACAGGGCAAAAAGACAACACTGTTTTATATTATCATGAGGACAGGGCAAAAAGACAACACTGTTTTATATTATC
>JADBJO010004377.1:166323-181323 GCA_016801955.1 Conus betulinus | reverse complement strand
ACATTAACAACATACAAATAAGCTTTTAAGATTTGAAAGGACTTGACTCGGCACCATTCAGGACACAGACGGCAACCGTCTCACACCGAGAAAGACATCATGAAGAGGCAGACTGAGTGTTGCACTGAACTCCACAGCAAAGAGGACAACGTTTTGATTGCTCTGACAGTGCAGAGTTCATTGAACGAGGATGACCATCCAGTACTCCGTGACGAAGTCACCGGTGCAAACTTGTGTGGCGAGACTTGATAAATGAAATGTTTCTCTGCCCTAATGTATCTTCTTTTCTCTGTAGAATCTGGCAAAGTGTCTGAAATGTACAGTTTCAGTTGCGTGTATGAGATCATGCAAGAAACGTTTTACGTTCGATTACATCTGAACAATACGTATATCTTGTGGATTCGTGTAAGTTTCATTTTTACATGATATGATACTTAAAGGGCATATGTTGTGAAGAGACTTTCAGTGAACTTTCTTATTCTTGGCTGTTTTGATTCAGTTCCAACAATGTTCCAGTGCCACTCAGTAATTTCAGAATTAACATAGCAAAATTCTGAAAATAATTAGCTAACTAAATAACTTTAATCTGACAATTCTCGCTGTCTGCATTGCTTTCTTGTCACATTGCAGCTCACGTTCGTTTTGATGAGTTTTCTTTGTCACGAATTACGCAGCATGTTACAGCCTGTCCATTCAACCCAGTAGAAAAGACCGCACCATTTCTTTGCCTTTTTTTTTCTGTCGTCTCCAGGCCGTCACTTACACGCACACAGACACACACGCAGCAGGTGACACAGTGAATTTCACTTTCTCTCACTTTAATTTTCACGCTATAAATGAAAACGAAAAATTGCTTTGAAACTGGGGCAACATGGCAAAAACTGGCTTACCCTAAGGAAAGAAAAAAACCCACAAAAAACAACAAAACAACAACAAAAAACCAACGATGATCAGTGTGCGCCTTTCACACCGGCCTAATTCTCACTTAACTCCGCGGGGAAATGGGGTGGAAAAGGACAGAAGAGGGACGCAGAAAGGGGAAGGGAACGAGGCAGTGTTGACAAAAAAAAATAATAATAAAAATAAACAGAAGGAAAGACAACGACAAAAAAAAGGTTGAGAACGACGAGGACTGAAGAAAGAAATAAAGAAATGATAGCACGTGGAACAGAGGGGGTAAAAGACATAAATTCTCATCTGTCAACCCTGCATTCTAAAATAGCATCCAAACTTTATCCATCAAGCTCCTTGGTTTCATCTTCAGGTCATGTCTCCGTTGATGCCTCTCCTCTGGTTCCAGTCACCTGAAGTCTCAAAACCAACAAAGGCGATAGTTGCGCTGCGGCCTCTGGTCCAGATACAGATCACCCGAACTCCCAGCTCCTTACAAACCAGTACACATTCCACTCCCATAAACATGAAAAACGTCTCATCAAGGAGCAGGAGCCACAGGAGAACGAGGCTGAGAAACCAATCATACATACAATCACTCACCTTACGCTCCCTGAATCACATTAAAAGACGACAGAGAGAAACGCTGTCCCCTCCAGCATTATCCATCACAGTTTTGGACATAAGGATCTGATCGGCAATTTTGCCGTATAACCATGTCAAGCTGGATGGGAGGAAAGAAGAATGCGAAAAAAAAGCAGAATAAGAACAGGAAAAAGCAAAATGGCTCACTAGGCCATCCACACATTACCTCCCCTTATCTGTGGAAGAAGGGGAAAGGGAGCACCTGCCACCCTCCTTCCCCCCCGCTCTCCGATAGAATATTCGCTCCATCCTCGCCCAACCTGCCCTCGTGACCTGTTTGCCTTTCACTTTGAATGCAATAACATTTCTTTCGAAGACCCTATGCCAAAGTGACACTTTATTACTGTACATTCGTTTAAGAAGGCCACAACGGTACGTTCAAAAGAGTCTTTTCCGTTTGTCATTGAGCTATTGAGAGCGCAGCTTGCTGGTTTGCTGTGAAGAGTGCTCACCGCGGTTAGATGTGCCGGCAGTGGTAGTGCGAAACTCGAGGAGACCTTGACAGTAGAAAGTCTGAAGAGACGAACCTCCCCTCAGACAAAAGCTTTGGCCCTGAACTCCATACAGCAGAAAGTCTGAAGAGACGAACCTCCCCTCAGACAAAAGCTTTGGCCTGAACTCCATACAGCAGAAAGTCTGAAGAGACGAACCTCCCCTCAGACAAAAGCTTTGGCCCTGAACTCCATACAGCAGAAAGTCTGAAGAGACAAGATAAGATAAGATAAGATAAGAAACACTTTATTATCTCATCATGAGAAATTTGGTCCAGGTGCATTTCACACAAACAACAGCACTAGAAACCGACAAACACAAAAAGGTAAAAAAAAAAAAAAAAAAAAAAAAAAAAAAAAAAAAAAAAAAAAAAAAATCAACATCACAGAAAATAATCATTTCATTAACTCATTGCACATTATATTATATATATCATTTATATTGCACATTCATACATAATCACATCGTTTACATTGTATTAAAAAAAAAATCACAATAGAAATAAAAATGGTTATAAGACGAACCTCCTCTCAGACAAAAGCTTCGGCCCTGAACTCCATGCACTCCAACGCCTGAAGGGAAGATTACTTTCAACCGAGTTGGGCAGGGACACTGTTGTTTCAGCTGAAGATGGCATCGGGGAAGATAACGCGAATAATCTGAATGCAAGTCTGCTGATTTGCTGTAGACGTCCTTAAACATGTTTTCTTTCAGCCTCAGATTACACTGTTGAACTTGTCACATTCCAATAAGTTCTCAAAGGAGGTCAGTAGGCGTATACAGGTCAGCGTACCCATATTTCCCTTACTTCTTCTTCTGTGTGGGCAGGCTGATACTCCTGCGGACACTCCTTATATGGACAGACAAGTATTAAAACCCATCTACCCTACAAAGGGAGTGGAGTTTTGTGTGCATGACCTTTTTTTTTTTCATCCCGCCATTAAGGCAGCTATACTCCATCTTCGGGGAAATATTTCCCTTACAAACGGCGAGGAACGACCACTTCTGTAAGTGCTTTCTCCCATCTCAGTCGTCCAACAACACAATGACATATTCATTGTCAACTTCGTGTGCCTTCACGTACATTTTCTGACAAGGAAAATGTCATGTTAGAACATATCGTATCACCAGCTCTCTAGTCCCAACAAACAAGAGAGTCCGGTGCCCCAGTCCGAAAGAACGAAGAAGCCAGTAGTCCAAAGTGCTTTGTGACCTAGCCCCCTTAACAGCGCTATAAGTCCAGCACTTGCTGCTGTAGTCTACACAGGGTTTCCGAGGGCGGTTTTCCTCCACCAAAAGGGAAAGTCAAACAGTGGGTCCCAGGCTACCCGTCAGCTTAACAGAGAAATGTATCTCATGCAAGGTAATATGTAGGCGACATGCGGTTCCGCAGTTTCGCTACTTCTCAGTACACCATTTCCTGAAACTATGTGTGTAGTAAAACTCTGTATTTCTCACGTATCATTTTGCCAACACATGCGCGCTCAAACACACACACACACACACACACACACACACACACACGCACACACACACGCACACACACAAGCGCGCACTCGCGCAGAGAGAGAGAGAGAGAGAGAGAGAGAGAGAGAGAGAGAGAGAGAGAGAGAGAGAGAGAATTACACAATACACACACACATACACGCTCGCACACACGCACGCTCGCACGCACGCACACACACACACACACACACACACACACACACACACACACACACACACACACACACGCACGCACGTACGCACGCACGCACGCACGCACGCACGCACGCACGCATATGCGTGCACAAATGCGCGTGTGTCACGACTTCAGTCATCCACAAAGGCTTTTTAAAACTGAGGTGGCAAAGTGGTACTGAAGGATATGGTGAGCCGACGCTAGATAGTAAACATTCTCCCGCAGAGAAAAAAATAGTAGTAATATTCTAACATAAAACGGGAATGGCGAAATCGTACTTCGACTTTCAGTTGATCCCTTACCTTGATATGCTCCCACCTCACTCACCTAACTGATCAGCTTAGCAGGTTGAAGAAAAAAAAAAAAAAAAGAAAGAAAGAAAGAAAGAAAAGCAGACCACTCTCACAACTTTAACGAGGCTTATCCCTTGCTAACTGAGACAGAGCCAGACAAACCATTCGGTGTTTGTCACAGTATAAACAGTGTGCGCCCCCGCCCCCCTCTCCCCCCCTCACACACACACACACACACACACACACACACACACACACACACACACACACACACACACACACACACACACACACACACACACACGTGCGCGCGCGCGCGCGCGATGAAATATAAGTAGACGCCGTGTTTGTCTATCGTGAAGAAGCCGCATAGGAATACGGCCTGAGACAGAAAGTAACTGATTGGTTATCACATTGACCATCGTTGAGAAACTTGATAAAGGCTTATAGTGGGCTGGCCGAGTCAATTTTTTTGAGAGAAGTGGAAGAATTTGCATTCAACGTTTGAAGCATGTGCTTTCATCCAGACATTCAGCATTATATAGAGATCTCTATTCTTAGTGGAAGCAAGGCATCAAAACGCCCCGCCTGTCACCGTAATCTCTTAACAGCAGGTTAGCTTACAAACTTTGACTGCAACGGACAGATCTGACTTTGAACACCTTCTTTTTGGCAGTTTGTACCACTTAATTAATAATAACAATAATATAAAAAAAAAAAAACACCTAAGTTTCAGAAGCAGTGAAACACCGAAATTGCTGTTTGAATCAAAATCATATTGCCACATTAAACACGGAGCTTCATACATAGGTCAAGTCAGGGCTTTTCACTTTTTCTTACTACTGAAATGGTGATTTTACTCTCGGGGAGTTCGAGTTCTAGCGACCGGTTTGGACTTAAACAGGAAAAAAAAACACAAACAAACAAAAAAACAAAACAAAACAGAAAACAAACAAACAAAAGAACCGGAAAAGAGTGAAGGTCTTGATATAACCGTTATCATAGATACACATTTGGGAATAGAAAGTGTATGAAATGCCACAGCTAACAGTTTGACTTTGCAACATCGCCTGTATAGAACTTTTTCAGATAGAACTATCTCGATGTGTTGCGAGTTCCAAAACAATGAAATAACAGGATCGAATAGGTATCTTTAAAGATCACATACAATGTGTGACCCATGATCCAAAGTGTCTGGTGCTCCGGAAGAACTGTAAACCTCTCCTGATGACATCATCAGAGCCATCATGGAGAATCTAGCTGACAAACGTGCATACATGAGGAGAACAACAACAAATTTAGCACCGTTGCTAGAACAGGTCTGTGCCATGTTTAAACTCAAAATGTAAATCAGCGTTTACGCAAGCAGTGCTATGGTATGTCCAGACTCATTTATGTAACCATCACGTGGATCATTTGTGATGGAGCCGTGATTACGGAAGCTGTTCTATAAATGCTCTCGTTATATTCAGATTCATGCAAACGAATAACATGTCTGGCTTACCGTTCTGACAGAACCAACATGTCGGCAGTCTCTACAGCAGACTTGAAAACGGAATTTCTTATGTTTTGTGGAGGCTAGTTCTGTGTGGGGTTCTTATCAGAAATGTATTAATTTACAAATTGTATCAGCCGTTAAAATGTTATAAATCTTACGCATCTTGTCACCTCTGAAGAAGAAGCAAAAGTGTTTGGATTTGTCACTAATTTTCTGGTGAAGAGACTACAGCTCGATTTTCTCTTTGCCCTCGTTTTATTGCTGTATTTTTCATCCACCTTACTGCCATCAACACCTTGTGTTAAGTGTTTAAAAAGAAATCGAAACCCACGAAACCCACAGAGCAGAATTCATTTTCAGATCCTGCTGCCGTGCTTTGTTTCCCCTTTTCCTGGCTCCCAATCGGCCTCGTTCCACTGGTTCTCTGTGGAGCGAAGAACACATTACAGTCTCTTGCTTTTTCTTCCATGTATTAAATCGCTCATTGCATCTCTGTGTTCTTCAAAACAATGTACGCCTTGTCTTCATCTCCACTCTGTTGATACTGGACTGACAGGATCCAATCATCCCGCCTCCACCCCCCCCTACCCGTTTTTTTTTTTTTTGTTTGTTTTTTTTTTTTAAGTCAACATCATCCGTCCTTTGAAAGGAGATCCTGAACTACATGAAATAGTCCATGCCTTTCGTGTCTACTCTCCTGTAACTAAATGCTCGGACACATTTGTTCATTCATTTATGTCATGTATAAGTTTCCCTAAGACTAAACATCTCGACAAATTCAGCATGTCATATTCAAGTTCCTTATCTCAGTACTCGTACACACAACGTTCTGAAGCTGTTTATCTTATGTGCATTGTCAGTCATTATGGTGTTAATTTCACTAGTGCTTTAGCCCACGGATATTGTCCATGATGAGCTCCGGAGCGTAGTTGACCACACATATAATGATGCTATGAAATTGTGTTAATCCTCTGTAATCTGTCTGTAATATCGTCAGCTTCATTAAGCACACTGCCTTAAAACATCAGAACGTTAAAGTGCATGGTCCAGGCCATGCGTATATCCATCCCCTCGACCACCTCGAGCAAGGTAAGCAGGTGTTAATCACTGAATTTTCGCCCTCCGCCAAACTGTAGCGGGCAATAATTCAGCGGTAAACAGAACTCGGCGAAATCGTCGTCAGTCAACGATTAATCAGTGTACCAACAGCAAACGAGTTACTATGGTAACCGTCACTGCAGATGTGAATATTGCTACGTGTTGATGAAATTGAAGATGGTGACAATAATCATGCTCACGAAGATGACTGCAAATACGATGACGATGAAGATGTTGAAGATGATGGATACACTCGAGGTACAAAAACCCTCCTAGTCTTCTTCTGGGTCAAATTACACACAAATTGCTCTACAAACAATGACATCTTATATCTCAGGGATGTTGTGACATGCTAACATTGGGTGATATGGCCATCCATCTTCAGCACATCGCATAAAACCTTGGAAGAGATACGTGCAACGAATGCGAAATATGCGTCACCTTGAGCTTTGTCAACCATGCACTGGGGGAGTATAACCAGAGACCTGTCTCTACGTTGATAGAGCGATCGATCATCGGCGCGAATGTCCTTCTCACTTAGTCCTTCAATTCATGCCAGACAGTCTTGACGGGATTTAGATCTGGACGGGCTATGGCGGCAAATAAAGAGCAAAATTCTGTGCCTTGGCCTGAAGTTTTCGGTTCCAGCTGACCTAAGAATGGAGAGCAGTTTTCTGGCTGGTTTCTGAGAGTGTCTGATGGGGCAATGACAGCAGCGGGTTGTGAAACGTTCTGTTCTGGTGTGCTGAATGGTATTCGTTGCGCCTTGCACCAACAGGAGCCTGCCGCCTCATGGCATTAAGCTACTGCCCACACCAGTAATCTGAGTATTGACTAAATGGACAGGAGTGGACGGAACCCAAAGCACAAGCTTTTCTCCTCAACAATTCTCCGCAGTCTTACGTGAACATCATGTTGATAACAATGGACGATGTTCAGAAATCGGAAAGGAAGATGATCTGTGTTAGAGCTCGCATTCAGCGAGAGTGATCCGCCTTTTCAATGGGACAAGGATGTGTGGCTGGTAGACACGCCCAAAGCAATTTTACTCCATTAATCAGCTTAACAGTTCAATCAGAGAGAAGTCCCAAAACATGGATGTGAGTAAGGTAGCGCGTGTAATATAGAAAACAGATATCCCGATCATTATCCAAAAAAGTTAAATATTTGACTCTCTAGATATGTTTGTTTTACACATAAACTGAGGAATGCTGACTCTGTTTGCAATGGAAAAAGGGCGTTATTTTCACCCTGCATATACATGTATATCTTTTTTTCTGAACATGTCTATTGTCATTTCATTGTTGAAGAGGATTTTTACCAGGGTTGACAATTCTGTGACGATTTCCACTACTGTACCGTTATGTATATTTTTTTTTTCTGAACATGTCTATTGTCATTTCATTGTTGAAGAGGATTTTTACCAGGGTTGAAAAGTCTGTGACGATTTCCACTACTGTACCGTTACATGTATATCTTTTTTTCTGAACATGTCTATTGTCATTTCATTGTTGAAGAGGATTTTTACCAGGGTTGACAATTCTGTGACGATTTCCACTACTGTACCGTTACATGTATATCTTTTTTTCTGAACATGTCTATTGTCATTTCATTGTTGAAGAGGATTTTTACCAGCGTTGACAATTCTGTGACGATTTCCACTACTGTACCGTTACATGTATATCTTTTTTTCTGAACATGTCTATTGTCATTTCATTGTTGAAGAGGATTTTTACCAGCGTTGACAATTCTGTGACGATTTCCACTACTGTAACGTGCACAGACCCTTTCTTCTGTACATTTCACAAATTCAAAGCTTCTTTTGCTAGACTATGATTTGAATAGCCTGATTAAGTTGTCTTTTCACTGTTTCATTACACATTTTCCACCGTAGTTTATGCAAAAAAATGTATTAGAGATTAAAAACAAAAAGTTGCAAGTCTTTAAAGGATGCAGACAAGTAATTTTGAGTCTTTTCCGACTCTCGGTCTACTATCTATTATTGTCATGATAGATTTGTTTTGTTTCTACTGTCAGCTTCATGTTTAATGGCCCAAATCAGATGCGACCTACTCAACGTTATTCGATTTTTATATCCTCTGACAATAGAGGGGGTTTTATATAGTTAGGTTTGTATCAATAAAACACCGTGCGCGTGCTGTGTGCCAGAGCAGAGGTTATAGAACTAAAAGTCTCTGGGTAGCTGCAATCGCTGGAGTGTTGAGTTCAGGCAGTGTGAACCCTTCACCCGTCAACAATGGTGTACAGAAGCTGCGGCAAGGGATTACCCCCGATTTATTGGCGTCTGATTGGTAATTGTTCTTCTTCCTTCCTTTCAGCGATAAAATCGTTCATTTCCACTGTGTGCTCACCCGTACAGTGAATGAATCAGCGTGGTCTCCCTTGGTACAGAATCCGCCCATTTTGACCTCTCTTTTTGTGTGAATACTCCGCATGATTGGATTTCTGTCTTTTGAACGAAATGATTTTCATGGTCTTCATTCTCTTTCTGGTCACTGAACTTTTCGAGCTCTCCAACGGTTTGCAACTCCGCAAAACAAAGAAACAAACAAAGACAGAAAGAAAGAAAGGAAGGAAATACCGGAGGAAAACTAAAGCAAGAAACAAGTATTGAAAGAAATAAAGGAAGAAGCAAGGAAGGAAATAAATGATATATAAACGAAGGGAGGAAAGAAAGAAAAGAGAAATGAATACAGTTTGAACCGAATAGACGGGAAAGAAATTAAGACTTATGAAAAAAAGAATTAATGAAACGACGAAAGGAAGAAGAAAGAAAGAAAGAAATGGATAAATGAATGAGGGAAACACGACTGATAAAAAAAAAAAAACAAGAGAGAGAGAGAGAAAGAGAGAGAGAGAGAGAGAGAGAGAGAGAGAGAGAGATGTCGCTTCCATCAACATATTCATCTTCATCACCACTTCAAAATTTGTTTTCAATTCAGAAGTAGATGGACACGCCTTTAGGCCACACATGAATCAAGTGTTACTCGTGCCTCATTGAAATACACACACACTGACGATCCTGCGAACGACCATAAAAAAAAAAAGAATTCTGAAAACCTGCCCCGCTGGTTTAGGCTGATCATGCAGAGCAGCACACAAACACATTGGGAGGGCCGACAACAAAGAACAGCGAAGAAAGGTGGGACTGAAAAGGCATGTTGGGCATACAACACAAGACCTGGCTCAGGTTACTTCACCCGTTGTGACAGACAGCTACATGAATGGAGGGAAACAGAACTGGGTAAGCAAACATAGATACCGAAAGGCCGTTAGCCTGCTGCTGAGGACGCATGCTGACTCATTTTCAGGTAACTTCACAAAATTCTTTCCCAGACGTCAATGTCAGCGTAGGCAAAGAGGGAGTTTCAAAACTAGGACATCCGCGTATACTCCAACCAGATCGTCAGTTTGCGATATCGCACGCAATTTTGTCATTCATTTGCAAAACCAAACCCTTAAACTTCAATAAATCGCCAATACATTATGCAAAAGACGATCTTAATGCAAACTGACGAAGCATAGAAATCACTTTCATGTTGTTGAAGTTTTAAAAAATTCTAAGGTGTTCATTACTTGCTGTACAGTGGGCAAACATTTGATGATTCGCGTCATTGTCGATCTGTTATGCACTTTTTTAGTTTGGGGTAGCTGTTGAA
Organism: Conus betulinus; assembly: GCA_016801955.1. Lineage (NCBI taxonomy): Eukaryota > Metazoa > Mollusca > Gastropoda > Neogastropoda > Conidae > Conus > Conus betulinus. The sequence goes on along the minus strand of JADBJO010004377.1, from coordinate 171,045 downwards.
AAATGAAGAACACCACCATCTTCAAACTAATCAAGGAAGCAGGCAAACGGAGGAGTAAAATGAAAACAGTCATAACGTCAGAAGAAGACACTGCACCTGGCTACGTCAAAGTTTGGGTGATGAAGCGCATTTAGAGTAAGCCCAGCTCTCAGACACTATCTGTCAGTCAAGAAAAGGGAAATTACTCTAATGCGTCTGCCGGAAGTAGGTCAAACATGCCTTACGCTGAGAGTATGCCGAGGGCAGTCCTCCCCCCTCCCCCCACCTCCTGTCCCTGTCCCTGTCTCTCTGTCTTCTCTCTTTCTGTCTATCTGTCTCTCTCTCTCTCCTCCCTCCCTCCCCCCCCCCCCTCTCTCTCTCTGTCTCTCTTCCACACACTCTTTTTCTTCACTCATCATCCCACGACCTCCCAATTCTTGTACATTCCAGTTTTCCAAACAACGTGGACTGATTCTCTAAGTGTAGTTTTTTTCCCACACAATGGCTGTGCTCTGTAGCTGTTTGACTGCACTGGATATATCCTGCAACACAACTGGCATACCTCTTTTCTTTCCTGTTGTTCCCATCCACCATTCGCCTTTCATCACCGATTGGTGTACATTAGACACATAAGTCACAAAAAAAAAAACCCAACAAAAAACATAAAAAAGACAAAGAAGAAAAAGGAAAGAAACAAAAGAAAAGAAAAAAAAAGCATATAGCCTTTCCTGTCATGTCATGCCTTTCTTTTCTAACTAGAATTTGAATGACCCAGATTTACCCGGTCTCTACTCCTCTCCAATGCGTCCAACCTTTAACCCCTCATCCCTTGTGTCCCTTTCTGTCTTCCCATCGTCGGGAAGGGAGGGGTGAGAGTGGAGGTGATGGGTCTGACTGCTCCGAAAGATTCTGTCACCGGAAAAGATGACCACGTCAGCGAGGGGATAGGGTAGTTTGTAAGACAGGGGAGGAGAGTGGGAGGGGACGGGATCCCACTGATTCCATAAAATGCAACACATTTTTCTGTCTGTCACTTTCAACTACATTTCTGCCACAAAAGAGGCAACAATTGGGTATTCACAAGTCGGTGACAGAATACAGTGAAGGGGAGGAAAAAAAAGGGGGGGGGGGGGGGGATTAGGGTGAAGCATTGGTGGGGAAGAGAGGGGATGAACCGGATTCACGTGCAAGCGAGTGGGCTTATCAACTTCGGGCTTAGACGTTAGATTACACAAGAGTTCGCCATCTTAATGCTTCCTCAGTATCAATGCAGATAGTCATGACTTCACGAGCAGAAAAAACTGGTTCTTTTCCATGTTATTTTTGATACATTAGTTTCTTGTGGAAGTTCTGAATGGCAGCAATATCATTTATTTAGGTAAGAAATGTGCTAATTACTCTCTCTCTCCTTCTCTGTCACTGTCTGTATGTATGTATGTGTGTCTGTCTCTTTCTTTTCTTCTCTCTCTCTCTCATACACACATGAGAGAGAGAGAGAGAGAGAGAGAGAGAGAGAGAGAGAGAGAGAGAGAGAGAGAGAGAGAGAGAGAGAGAGATGTGTGTAGGCTTTTATTGGTATGGACATTTTAATGATAGTTGCATTTCTTGTCCACTCTCATGCATGATTAGTATTTCCTTAATTCTGCTGCACCCTCCGATTCAGCACTTTCACTCCGAGCCGTGTTCGCCCTTCCCAGATTGTGAGGTAGACTTCAGCGTGGGCGGGATGCAGAGCCAATGGAAATGCACACAGCGCTGGGGACCACTTAACCACGCTACGTCCGACCTTCCTTCCACATTCTCCTGTCCAGTCAGTAACTTTACCTCTACTCCTCCCCTTCCTCCCGTTGCTATCCTCCTCCTCCCCCATTCCCAGCGTCTATACTGGCCAGTTTCTTGATCCAGTGTCGTCAGTAATGTCGTCTGCGGCAGTGCAGCGTTATCAGGGCTGTTAACTCTAATTCGGAGTGTTTGGTTTCAGGAAGGTCGGTTCTAACCTAAATTGGCAGCGACGATCAAATGCATTTAATGCAGGCCTGTGTTGATGTCATGATGTTACAAAACCCCTGCCATGAAGAACACACACACACACACACACACACACACACACACACACACACACACACACACATATATATATATATATATATATATATATATATATGTGCGCGCGCGCCTCTGTGTGTGTGTGTGTGTGTGTGTGTGTGTGTGTGTGTGTGTGTGTGTGTGTAGGATTCCATACTTTTTCTTTGCCGTATATGCGAGTCTTCTGTGTTTCTGTCTCCCTCTGTCCCTGTCCCAATCTCTCTGTATGTCGGCCCCTCCTGTGATACTTCTCTGTCTCTCTTACAGACGAGGAATGAAAAGGAGAGAGAGAGAGAGAGAGAGAGAGAGAGAGAGAGAGAGAGAGAGAGAGAGGGTAAACTAATTTGCGTAGACGTGCAAACGGATGCAAAAAGGAATCAGTTTGGTTTGAGATATCTTCTAATGGAGCCGCCTCTCTCGCAACATTAAACTTGCCTACTCAAGCTGAAAGATGAAGAGTGCCGTGCACAAGATCAGATTTTCCGGACCCTTTGTTATGATTACGTTGCATGAAGCAGCGGTGTATCGAATTATGTCATTTGTTACGAGCTGTTGTTATGGTCAACAGCTGTGGGGGTCTGAGTGGTAGAGAGAAGAGCGGCACTAGCCTAGTATTGATTTCTTCTGTCAACACCATGGAGTAGGACTTCGTTAACCGACCGCCTCTCTCTGTCTCTGTATCCTTTTTTGCTCTGACTGTCTGTCTGTCGGTTTCACTGTCTCTCTCTGTCTGTCTCCGTCTCTGTCTCTGTCTCTGTCTCTGTCTCTCTCTCTCTCTCTCTCTCTCTCTCTCTCTCTCTCTCTGTATTTAAAGATAAATAGACGCTACAGGAAAAATGATTTGGGAGGATGTGCAGTGCCCATTTTGTAAGAATAGTAAAGATGAGCTACATATTTTCTTTCGATACGAAGCTTACGCATTACTTAGAGATAAACATATATCAAAGCATTTAAAGGTTAACTGGACAACCGAGGTAAAGTGCCGACATTAATTGTTTAGTGAGGAAATCAGAGTCTTTCGTGATGTAGCTATGTATATTCCTTATGCACTGAGGCACAGGGAAGAACATATTATTGCTACAAATTTAAGTTGATTCCTAGCATCCGTCTGTTTGGATAGCCACTACATTGTTTACGTGTACCTATGTTTACAGGCTGGAAGCCTAACATCAAAACATTGTCATTGCCATTGTCTTTGTCTCCCTCTGTCTCTCTCTGTCTGTCTGTCTGTCTGTCTGTCTGTCTGTCTCTCTCTCTCTCTCTCTCTCTCTCTCTCTCTCTCTCTCTCTCTCTCTCCTGGAAACGATATTTAGTCTACTTCCCTAAACACTGTTTATGTGTTTTCGTCTTCAGACTGTTTCTACTCCTTCTGCTCAGTCTCTTTTGTCTATTGCTACCTTTTTTTGCATGTCTTTATCTAGGTTTCTCTCCTCTCTACTGTCTCTTGCTCTTTGTCTCCTCTCTTTTCAGCCTCAGTTTCTGTTTGTCATGGTGCATTCGCTTCCCCGCTCCCTCCTCCCACTCCCTATCTCTTTTGGGTTTTTTGTTCTATCAATTAGTATCTTCTCCACCGACTATTTGTCTGTCTTTCTTTTCCTCTGTCTGTGTGTTGGTCTTTTGTCTTTTCTCCTCTGTATGTATGTCTCAGTTTGTCCTCCTCTGTCCCTGTCTGTCTTTGTTTTCATCAGTTCTGTTTTCTCTCCGCACATATCTGTGGTTCAGTCTTACGAAAGTTAAACAAAGTGGACGAAGGTCTGAGCAGTCGGATTGAGTACCAGGGAAGACTTCTTGTGCGATCTTTACCCTTGCCAGCAAGGAAATGCAAGCCAGCCTACTGATAAGCGGTTGCACCTTGTCCTGGATGTAGCCCCAACCTACCTTAGAGCTACCCTTGGCCGCATGATGACCTGGAAAAAAAATCGTATGAATTAAAATACAAAGTCAGCAAAAGTTCGTTTGGTACTGATGAAGAAACTTACAGGTTCAAAATAAGAGCTGGCCCACAACATCCAGAAGAAGCTGTGCAACAGTCGCATCATACCGGTGCTTGGATATCGAACGACAGTTTGAAGAACCACAGCAAGATCCAACTTTATAACAGTGGCGGAAGTATGGCACAGGGGTTTGAGGGAGATGATTTGCTCAACAAAATCAACAACAATCCTGCTTGGCAAGATGTTATCTCTCCAAAACAGACGGGATACCAAGATTATCATACATGCTGCCAAAGTCAGCATCTTGAAGACCGACCATTCCAAGCATGACAGAAGGAAGAATCTGGCTTCCTACAGATTGAAGAGAGGCTGCTTCATTAATGAAGCCTGTGTCCTTTAGAGAAAAGATCAACAGATCATGGATCGCAATACCAAGTCCCTACCAGCTTATAGCTTATTCCGGTCTGCACAATAGATGCTTCCCATCACAAGAGGCAGTAAACCTGGAGTCCTGAAGAAGGAGACTAAGGTTGGTGATTGAACAAATGCTCACAGCTAGCCCTTTGTTGAACTACAGTCCCCGGCCGACAATTCGATCTGTACTTACGCTTGAAAACAACAAGCAGCGAAGAAGGAATCCCGTTCAAGCTGAAGAATGGAACAAAAGACTGCGAAGTCTGAATCGACAGCCTCATTGCTTGCAGAAAGAGTCAAATTCATGACA
>JADBJO010004377.1:140000-142500 GCA_016801955.1 Conus betulinus | reverse complement strand
AACCCTCTCTCTGGCTGCATGACGAAACTATCGCAAATCCCTCTCGAAAACAGATCTATATGTATCGCTGTTCCGAGGCCTTTCGTCCGCTGGATCAGACTCATCAGGAAACACGACTGATTGTGCCCGTGCTCTTGGCGTCAGATGGAGACACACCACAGTCCATAATTCTGTGGTGTTCCGACCGCCAAGAGTTCGAAAAAGAATCCAACAGCACCCCCAAAGCAGCCAGTGAAAGGTAGTAGAATTAAAAAAAAAACAAAAAGTGTGGAGAGGAAAAAAGTTGTTGAAAACTAAAAGTATTAAACAAACAGTATAAAAATGTAATGGACAATCTTTGAGCCTATGCTTGAGGATCCATTTAAGGATGCAAGGGAGATCAAAAAGATATGGAACAGTCTGAGTGGTCAGCTCTGCTGTTCAATAACCCAAGCATTGTCAGCGGCTAAGAATTGTGCAGAACAACCTTTCCTTGGATCTCGTAAGAGATGCAATCACCCACTGATTGACCAAACAATATAATGCTGAACAATTAAGTAGTGGGGAAAGATATATATATATATATATATATATATATATATATAAATATATATATATAAATATATATATATATATATATACATATATATATATGTGTGTGTGTGTGTGTGTGTGTGTGTGTGTGTGTGTGTGTGTGTGTGTGTGTATAAAATGCTGAACAAAGAAGTAAGGGAGGGGGGGAACAAGTGCAGACTAACATTTCTTCAGTCATTATAGCAATGACTTGTCAAAGATTTGAACTTTAAGAAAAAAAAAAAGAAAAAAAAGAGAAGAAAATGAGGGGAATATATTATAAATATGAGAAACCCTTCACTGCACACACACACACACACACACACACACACACACACACACACACACACGCACGCACGCACGCACGCACGCACACACACACACACACACACACACACACACACACACACACACACACATATATATATATATATATATATATATATATGTGTGTGTGTGTGTGTGTGTGTGTGTGTGTGTGTGTGTGTGTGTGTGTGCGCGTGCGTGTATGTGGTGTGTGTGTGTGTGTGTGTGTGTGTGTGTGTGTGTGGTCAATCAGTGGGAGATTGCATCTCTTAGGAGATCCAAGTAAAGGTTGTCCTGCACAGTTCTTAGCCACTGACATTGCTAGAGTTAGTTTTAACAGCAGAGCTGACCACTCAGACTGTTCCATATCTGTTGATCTCCATTGTATCCGTGAATGGATCCTCAGGCATAGGCTCAAAGATTGTCCCCTACATTTTATACTGTTTGTATAATGGTTTTAGTTTTTCAGCAACTCTTTTCCTCTCCAAACTTTCGTTTTATTCTGTTTACTATCCTTCGCTGGCTGCTTTGGGGGTCTGTTGGATTCTTTTTTGAACCCTTGGTGGTGAGATTCTCACCGCAGAATTATGGACTGTGGTGTGTCTCTATTTGACACCGGGAGCGCAGACACAATCAGCTGCGTCTCCTTGATGAATCCGACCGCGCGGGCAAGAGGCCTCGAAGCAGGCGATACAAATAGACCTGTTTTCAGAAGGGATCGCGATGGTTTTTTCAGGCAGCTAGCGAAGATTTTCTCATAGTTATAGTATATTTCTCTCATTTTCTTTTCTCTACAACTTCAAATTTTTGAGAAAATCATTATTATAATGACGGGAGAATTGTTAGCCTGCACCTTCCCCCACTACTAAATTGTTGAGCTATACGTGAATAATAAGTTGTCAACACCACCCACAGAGTTCGGTGTTTTTATAACTCAAGGTTTCGCCTGTTAAAATACAATTGACGTCATAGAAAACTTCTTCTGTTTAAAAGGATGTCACGTTATTATTTTTTTTTTTAACCTAAAACACAGGAAAAAAAAACACATCGGTGGTCGAAAAGATAATATTTCAATGACAATATGAAGGAGACAGAAACCCTAGAAACAGTAACATAACCCCCTAAAAAGCGCAGAAGTACTCCTGTAGTCCATCTTCACAAAGGTGAACGGGTGCTTAAGCAGTCGCCGCCACAATGACGGTAAGTAAGTTACCAAGGGCTCAGCACGATCACGAAAAAGGCTATCTCAGTGAACACACCGTCGAAAACACTGTACTCAATACATGTAAATGATCACTAATTCTTAAAACTTTCTCAAAAAAATGACTCAAAACACTAACAACTTAATCACCACAACAGAGAATATATTTTAACGGAGAGCCAAAACAATTTATCAATAAAAAATGCATCGTAATCAGAGAATGGGACCGAATGCAATATATTACTGCCCAGGGTAATGTTGAGAGCTGTATCCATGGAAAAAATGTAATCAGTTCTTTTTGCAACAAAATCTTTTTGCGACCACAAGAACTCATTTCCCAACTGGTTAAAAACCTTGATGTTTCTCAACACCAGTTACATCTACAAGATAATTACGAACATGTGGTATCACTTATCGTATTCTGTAGATCTTTGTGAAAAA
>JADBJO010004377.1:117500-137500 GCA_016801955.1 Conus betulinus | reverse complement strand
GACAGGGAGCCATGGCGAGATACATGTCCACCCTCCACAGCAGCCTGTAGAATGGTCTTGGACAAAGGGCCAGGTAAGAGTATATAATCAGACCATCTGAGTATTCATTAAAACTGCTTAAGAAACCATCACTATGTAATGATAAGTAACTTTTTTGTAGAAAAGGTTGGCAATTTGTCATATTCTTCTCTGGGCATGTATGTATTTTCTTTTTTTTTTTCATGTTGCTTAATTTCTGATTCTTCTTTTTCTTCTGACCCGAGTTAAGATACACTTTCCCATCCTTTTACCGTTGTAAAATGTTGAAAATCATTTGTATAGAAACTTGAAAGGAAAATAACTTTGTAATTTAAAAAGGAAGAGCCATGGAAAGACACATGTCCACCCTCCACTTCAGCCTGTTGAATGGTCTTGGACAGGGAATGAGGACAAGACACATCACTACCCTGCTATGTAGCATATAGACGGGTCTTGAACAGGAATCATGGCGAAATAAATGTCCACCCTCCACTGTACTTTGTAGAATGGCCTTGGACAAGCAGTCATGGCGAGATATATGTCCACCCTCCACTTTAGCCTGTCTTGGACAGGAAGTCATAGCGAGATACGTGACCATTCTTTACTGTAGCCTGTACAAGAGTCTTGGAGAGGGAGTCATGGCAAGATGGATGCCCACCCTCCACTGTAGAATGGTCTTGGACAGGCAGGCAAGGCGATATACATGTCCACCTTCCGCTGTATTGTGGAGAAAGGTTCCTTTGCCAGGGCAGCATGAAGTTGGTCGGTGCTGGATAGGATGAGAAACATTCCCGTGCAAGCCAAACGTACCACGCTCCGTAATTGCGGGGAGAGATTGCGGTCTCTCAGTATATGATATACCCCGCAAGACCATCCGGGTTCAGCCGCCTCATACGCACACAGCTCAGGGTGGGAGAGCCCAGGTAAAAAGTATGTGCCTACAGACCTCTGACGCCAAACTGGTGGCAAGACTGTCAGAGACTGATCTACCACGCTCGGATGCGCACTACCAATGCTCTTCAGCGCGATGACCAGGTCTTCGTCTGCCACGACATAAGAGCATCAAGAACGTGTGGACTTGTCGTTTTGATATCGTCTCATACATATATATATATATACATACACACACACAAGTTACGTAGTGGAAGAAAACAAGTGCAGAGTAGCTATTTTTCAGTCATCATAGTGACGACTTGACAAAGATCTGAATTAAAAATCTAATAGAAAATGAAGGATTATGTTTGCGAGAAACCTTACATTGGTTGTCTATTGAAACCATCGTACTCCCCTATTAAAGGCAGATTTATTTGTGTTGTTGCCCCCTTCTAGACCAGATTTAGGCAGACATTTGCGTTGCCTCTTCCTAAACCAGACTTATTTTGCGTTGCCTCCTCCTAGACCAGATTTACTTGTTTACTTCTAAATTTTCGAGTCAGATTTTCTACGCAGACACGACTAGTCTGTGCTCTTGGTGCCAAATAGAGACACACCACAGTCCTAATTCTGTGGTGTTCTCACCACCAAGGGTTCAAAAAAAGAATCCAACAGCATCTTCAAAGCAGCCAGCGAAGGGTAGTAAATGGAACAAAACGAAAGTGTGGAGAGGAAAAAAAGTTGCTGAAAAATTAAAAGCATTATGCAAACAGTATAAAATGTAGGGGACATCTTTGAGCCTATGCTTGAGGATCCATTCAAGGATGCAGGGGAGATCAAAAGATATGGAACAGTCTGAGTGGTCAGCTCTGCTGTTCAATAACCCAAGCATTGTCAGTGGCTAGGAATTGTACAGAACAACCTTAACTTGGATCTCCTAAGGGATGCAATCTTCCACTGATTGACCAAACATTATAATGCTGAACAATTAAGTAGTGGGAGAAAACAAGTGCAGGCTAGCAATTCCTCAGTCATTATAGTAACGACTTGGCAAAGATTTGAATTAAAAAAAAATTGAAGATGAAGAACATGGGGGAATATATTATAAATATGAAAAAAACTTTCACTAGCTGCCTGAGGGAACCATCGTACTCCCCTTCGAAGGCAGATCTATTTGTATTGCCTGCTCCTAGGCTACACACACACACACACACACACACACACACACACACATATCTATATATATCTAAATGCTGAACAATTAAGTATATATATATATATATATGTGTGTGTGTGTGTGTGTGTGTGTGTGTGTGTGTGTGTGTGGAGAGAGAGAGAGAGAGAGAGAGAGAGAGAGAGAGAGAGAGAGAGAGAGATAGAGAGTTTTGATTTTGCCAGCCACGCACAACGCACCAAAAAACAGAAACAAATACAGGCAGGTTTGACAGAGAAGGAAAACCTTACATGATATATGAAATGTAACCGTCATGTCCTCCTGCCGGAGTTTAAGATGCCCAGAACCGACTTTCATACTCTCTCGGGTCACGATTCATTTAGTTTGAATATAAACCAAAACATGGACGTCAAACCGGTCCCAAGTCATATTCCTCAGGTTAGGATGAGACTGATTCCCAGCCCCTCAGTTTCAACGCGGATCTTTCGGAGCCAGTAATGTGTCATATGACACTGTCCCTGTTGGGTTCAATCTTTCGATCATTTTGACATCCTCTTCGTGTTTTGGAGAGCGATAGGCTTGCTGGAATCACCGTTTATTTGGCCGAGGTTTTTGTTGTTTGTATTTCTGTTTCTTTTTTCACCTTACGTCCGTAACTCCCCATTCTCATCTCCAGTCCCTCCATAGCATCACAACCACCCTGCACCCAATCCTCAATCCTCCCCACTGCCCGCCCCCCCCCCCCCCCCCCTAATCCGTCCCACGCATCCCAACCCCCCCACCCGCACTCCCATCCCCCTCAATCGTTTTTCTTCCAGCTTCTCCCCTCAGCAGTCGAGGTTTCCCGCAGGGAAAACTGTTTCTCTGTAATTTACCACGAGAGACAGCCGAATGACGTCATGGAGCCTGTCTGTGCACAGCGGGTTCGTGATGAATGTGGACATTGAGAGGAGGGTGGGTGGGAGGGGGGATATGGAAATAAAAGCTTTAAAAAAAAGAAAGAAAGAAAAGAAAAACCCTGTTCAATCCGATCTGGCTCTCTGACATCAACAAAACGCACAATTTGCGGGGGTTGTTTTCTTACGATGATCCTCCTGGAAAGCATGTTCAACATGTGCAACAGTGTTGCCATTTTGATATGGTCGTTAAGGCATGCACTGAATCTTGATTGGTCTTCTTGTTGTTACTTCAGACTGTAAGACTTAAGTCTTTTTGCTCGCCGTCATTACATAAATGTAAATTTATTTTTCTTGCTTTCTTTTTCATTTTATTTGCAGGGATATGATCATAAAAGTATATTTTAATTTCAGTCCACGTATGGTTGTATCATTACGAAGCTGCGAGACGAGTGTTAAAAGGAATGACGTGTTTGCGTCCGCAGAAGCCTTTGGAAGCGTTTGTATTATAGTTTCTGTCGATATTTTCATCGGTAATCACATTGTTTATAGAGAACAGACTAAATACACCATAATGAGGCTTCACTTACAGTATAACTGTGTATGAAGAAAAGGATGATGAAGAGTTTTACGATTTCAATATGACATCGCATTACAACGAAATAAAACAAATGACTATTTTCGTACAATTTTTTTTTAGTTTGTGGAATGGCGATGCAACGAATATTACCTAGCCGAGACTCCGCGTTTTACGATTCGCACGCACGCACACATTTTTCTCTCTCGCTCATAATTTACACACACACACAACATATATATATAAAACAAGCTTGCTCTTATGTCTTAGATTGTAGAAATAGGAGGATTATAAGCGTTCATATCTGCAGTGGTAGATAATTCTGTCAAACTGACAGTATATGTGCTCGAGTGGGTGAATGGGAAATAATAAATGCTTCTCAGAATGAACCTTCTACAAGCTTATGGGTCTCCAAAGAGAAAGGAAACTGACTAACATATAACTCCTGGTCAGATACCGGTATCTCGAAATAACTCCTAGTCAGATACCGGTATTTCGAAGTCTGATTGTTTCTCCTCAGTGACCGCGGAAAGTGATAATTTGACGCCTCTGCCTTTTCGGTTTTAAGAAGAATGCTATACCAGAAAAAGGCTGGTGTGCAATACCATAGTATGTTTGTTGAGTTTTCAAAAAAACACACCAAAGGTGCCACCTAAGAAGCAAAAGAAATCACAACAGAGCAAAACAAGCTACATTTTCTTGTGAAAAGTAGAAAATATAAAAGGATAACCTCTTAAGACACAAGTGCTGAGGGCCAGTTCTTGGAATGAATCCGCAAGGACTAAATTACAATAAACTAATAAGCAACTTACAGAGCAGCTAGGTGTTGCAATGACTGCAAGAAATATTAAATTATAAACAAAGCTTGCTCTTATGTCTTAGATTGTAGAAATAGGGGGGGGGGGGGGGGGGGGGGGTGATAAGCCTTCATATCTGCAGTGGTAGATAATTCTGCCTAACTGACAGTATGTGTTTGAGTGGGTGAATGGGGAATAATAAATGCTTCTCAAAATGAACCTTCAGCAAGCTTATAGTCTCCAATGGGAGACACACTCTCAGGCAGAGGAGTTAAATTACCACTTTCCGCGGTCACTGAGGAAACGATCAGGTTTCGAAATACCGGTATCTGACCAGGAGTTATATGTTAGTGAGCTTCCTCCCCATTGGAGACTATAAGCTTGCAGAAGGTTCATTTTGAGAAGCATTTATTATTTCCCATTCACCCACTCAAGCACATACTGTCAGTTAGGCAGAATTATCTACCACTGCAGATATGAAGGCTTATCACCCCCCTATTTCTACAGTCTAAGACATAAGAGCAAGCTTTGTTTATAATATAATATAATATATATATAATATAATATAAAATAAAATAATATATATAATATAATATAATATAATACAATAATATAATATAATATAATATAATATTTCTTGCAGTCATTGCAACACCTAACTGCTCTGTAAGTTGCTGGAATGGTGCTCGGTACTTATCCTTGGAATTTATTAGTTTATTATATATATATATATATATATATATATATATATATATGTGTGTGTGTGTGTGTGTGTGTGTGTGTGTGCAGGAGAGAGAGAGAGAGAGAGAGAGAGAGAGAGAGAGAGAGAGAGAGAGAGACCGACCGACCGACCGACCCGACCGACAAACAGACAGAGGACGCCACCTTGATGGATTACATCCCACGCTTCAGACAAGGTGAAATCACCTGTACCACAAGGATGCTTTCACTACCTCTTCGACATCTACGTTCCCCGTTGAACAGAACAGACCCATCCCCACAGACAGCCCCAAGCTCTTCCACAGCGACAACTGGTCAGGGCTTGACTGGCCTGGATACCGTCCCTTTCTTGAAAAAAAAAATCATACAGTGGAACGTTCTTAAGGACATTCCTAAGAAACACTCGCTGCCTTAGGAACTTCTATTCCTGACTTGCCTTTTGGTCCTGTGATTCGTTTGTCTAAGTTTTCTTGGCGGTTCGCTATTAATTACATTTAAGATTTGTGTAGATTTCCGCCTGCGGTCGCCTCACTTTGCAACAAGATTTACCTCTGAGTCGTTTTGGCGTGTGTGTGTGTGTGTGTGTGTGTGTGTGTGTGCGGGCGTGTGTGTGTGTGTGTGTGTGTGTGTGTGGGAGTGTGAGGAGAGAGAGAGAGAGAGAGAGTGAGAGAGAGAGAGAGAGAGAGTGAGAGAGAGAGAGAGAGAGACACACACACACACACACACACACACACACACACACACACACACACACACACACACACACACCACACACGCACACACACACTCAGAAACATTTGCCTCCTTTCGTTCGTAGACCCAATGTTTGTAGAACCATACCAAAAAGTCGTCGTTTTAGAGAGGACGCACTGTTTGGACACCGGATCCTTTCCCCTGGAGCTATCTTATTATCATTATCGCTATTATTGCTAGTATCTTCAACACGGGACTGGGACTGGGAGGAAGAGAGAGAGAGAGAGAGAGAGAGAGAGAGAGAGAGAGAGAGAGAGAGAGAGAGAGAGAGAGCACTGAAAAGCTCCCACTATAAAATCCTTTTCATCGAAATGATACTTACTCTCGCAAGTGATTTTATCTGTGCCGGGGTGTGTGCAGGCGCGCACGTGCTACATTCGTGTTTGTCTGCATGTGTGCTGCCGACATACTGAACAGTTAAAGATGTCCAGTGCAATTAGAACAACTTCTCCCCGTGGATTTCTTTCCATTCCTGATTTTTTTTTTTCTCACCTTTTCTTTTTCTTACAAGCTTCAGACAGACAGACAGACAAGGGCACCGAGAACTTCTACCTAAAACACTTTCGTCTGAGAACCAGCTTATCTGTAGACGTATTACTGTTGCTAGAAACTACAAGACAGTTTGAAGGTCTGCTCTCGAGACTGGTAACATGTTCCAGCTTGACGAGATATATTAGGTGTCTGACAAAGAGTAAAGATGAATTCTTGAACCGTTTCCGATGAGGCCATAACGATCCATCAAAGGGGGCACTTTCATCTGTAATCAAGGATAAAGCAGGTAATCAGTCGTATCTTGGAATTGTTTAACCTCTCTTGAATACGACTCGGGAGCATAATCGAACGAGCTGGCTGCGCAGTGTGAGTCATATCAATCGACTCCGTGTAGTTCTCAGTTCGACCTTGCTGTGATTGTTAAGTACACATATCAACACCAGAAACCCTTAGACTGGGTCGACGAGGAGACTGGGCGAAGGTAAATACGTTTTCTGTTGGAAGTCGTTTGCTGTGCACACTGTAATAGGGAAAGAGCACTTATCACATCATTGTTTGTCTCTCCTCCAGACAAAAGGCAAACACTATGATAGCTAACTGTTAACTGTGATTGGGAGACCTCCGGTGACACATTGAAAAACGATCAAATGCCTATGTTCAGTTTGATTTTTATTAATGCTGTTGACATTCGAAGAATTCAGGCAGCCCCACAAGTGACATCACAGTTCTGTCCACGGTGAGTTTGAACAGGAAAACCAGAGCGGTTTTTGTTTGTTTGTTTGTTTGTTTTTTTTTGTTGTTGTTTCTTTTTTTTTGTTTTGTTTTTGTTTTTGTTTGTTTAATGAAATCTATACGACAAACTTGTCACGATATGATCCCCATGCTGTAGTTTCATGACGTTCAGAACAGTTTGTAACAAATGATCGCCAGTCTGGCGAGTCGATCTGTAAAGGCTCTACAGCATGCTTCTTGGCCTGTCTGGAACACTAAACATACCTGTTGAGAAAATCGCCGGGAATGCCATGCATCGCTGAGCCTGCGAGGATCTAGAATCCGCCGTCCATTTCGGCGACTGCCTCTGCCAATCCGTTTTGCATTTCAATAATGCTTTCCTGCCAGATTGATTTTCATGTCAGTGGTTTGTTTTCTATTAATTCGTATTCTGTTTCAATAATGGTTTTCCGCCAGTTGGTATTCTGTTTCAGTGATTGTTTACTACCAGTCCGTCTTTTTCGTCCATTATCATTTTCTGTAGGGTCTTTTTTCATGCTGTTATTTTTTTACTTAGTCTGTCTTTTCTTTTAGTCATTATTTTCCACCTTTCAATTTTCCGTTTAAATGATTGTTTTTAACTATCCGTCTTTCATGTAATCGACTGTTGGGTTTTCGACTGAAATGATTGTTAACTCCCAGTCTGTCTTCCATTTCAATGTTTATTGTTTTACTAATCTCACTTCTTTTTCAGTTATTATCTACGCATTTGCTTATCTATTTTTTTTGTCATTCCCTCCTATATGACCATAATTGTTTCCCACCAATAGTTACAACTGTTTCGGAAAAAATAAAAAGCATGGAAAGATTACACACCTGTCTACATTGTGAATAGTTACTTCTCTTCTTCTTCTTTTTTTTTTTTTACATTAGAGACAAAGCAAAAAGATCCTGCGAGTCAAATATTTGATTAGAATTGAACGCTAGAATAATGACTGGGATACAGACTGTCTGCATGTTTTGGCACTTTCTATCTCTGACTGGACTGTACAGCTGACTCATAAGGCAGACTCAGACGTGACCACCAACATCTGTCCCATGAAAACGGCAGAGTCACTCTCGCTGCTGTAACGCTGATTATCCTCCTTGCAGATTGCCAGACAACGTCTATTGTTAATGTTTTCTTAATTGTTTTCTAAGAATCTATTTCTTACTTCAATTATTATATTGTTACACATCCGTCTTCCATATCAGTGATTTTTTTGGGGGATAGGGGGTGGTGGTGGAGATTGTAGGGTGGGTGGGATGGGCAGGAGTAGGGGGAAGGTGTGTTGCTGATTCATTATCATGGTTGCTTTCAACTAAATCTCAATAGCTTTTTTTTGTGATAAACTGGTCTTCTGTTTTAGGAGGTTTTACTACGAATCCATGTAAAGATATTTTTTTCCAATCTGGCTGACACTTGTTAACCATCCTTGATGCAAATATTTGTTTTTTAACAGTGGGACTTTCACGTTTATGATTGTTTCCTACCACTTTATCTTCTATTCCGATGATTGTTTTCCCGGTCGTCCGTCTGATTGTTTTTGATTGTTGTTCTCGTAATTCATCTTCCATTACAATTTTTTTTTATCCAGACCGTCTCCCATGTCAATGATTATTCTCAATCAGTGGGACTTCTACGCTTATGATTGCTTTGTACCAGTTTATCTTCTATTCCGATGGCTGTTTTCCACCAGTCTGCAGTGTCACTGATTATATTCTTATTGATCCTTCTTCTATGTGAATAATTGCTTTGTAGCAATCTGTCGTTCATGTAAATGACATCTTTTTTAAACGATCAGTTTCTCTCGTCGGTGATTCTTTTCTGTGTTCCCTTTCAGTCATCATTGTCGAAAGGGAGACTGATCTCTGTGCCCGTCCACTGCACATAAAGCTTAGTTCAAATTTCGATCTCCTGTCAGACTGAAACCTTTTACCTTTTCTTCTTTTTGCTGTTCAGTATCAATATCAAACCACCAAGAACGATTCTTGGACAATCAAAAGATCCACCTAAACCTGAACAGTTGCAGCGGTAACAGTTGTAAAAACCGTAACAGTAATGGCTGTCGATTGATTTCTTATCTTATAAATTAACTTCGTGAATAGTGAAACTCTTACATGAGCGCGTAGGAAAAAAGTAATCGAAAAACTGCATTCTAGGAATATCATTAGATCTCTTAACCCATCAGTTCTATAGGGATTTTTACCACCCCCCCCACCCCCCCCCCACCCCCCCCCCCCCCACCCCCCCCATCTCCTTTCCTCCGCCCCCCCCCCCCCCCCCCCCCCCCCCCCCCCCCCCACACACACACACACACACACACTCCCATGGAGAATGGGCCGATAAATAAACGTCTGAACGTCCATTAGCCTCAGCCTTTGCCTGCCAGTATGATGCAGCATGTTGTAGAAGACCCTCAAGTTACTGAAAGTTACTCTCTTAGTACTGTCTGACGCGCAGACCAATATGTCAACGTTTAACCCATAGTCGCATTGACAGAACAGCTCCATGAGTAAGCGGGAGTCGCCGAGAAATAACAAAGTGAGGACAGCCCTCAAGAGTATCCACAGACTGTCTAGACAGGCATAGAAGAAAAACAAACTTGTACGCCTTGTGTAATGCCGCCCTGTCGAACATGAAATGGGTTCTGTCTCTATGATTCCGAGTGGTCATCAAGTGGATGGCTATGAAGTGGTGGAGAAGAAACGTGCATACGTAACAACAGAAACGCCATATGCAATGGAGCGCATTATAATAAGTCTGTCCAATAGACAATCTGACTCTGCACGACTAAATAAAATCGATCAGACTCAGTCCAGACCGTCTTATGGCGGCCTGAGCACGCTGGCTGATATGATAATGGAGGTCGGAGGGATTATGATACGTTAGAAGAAGCATGGAAAGGGACACAAGTGAGTAACTCACCGTATTTTTTCCTAGTAACAGCGGTCTCGGAAAGCCGCGGCCATCTGCATGCTGAACAGTTCCTGTTACGTAGAACAAGGTCGATTTGTTTGGGGATAAAAAGCTTAAAAAAGAGCTAACCGCTGTGAATTATCTGAAGGAGTTACCAGTCGGTTACGTCATACAGCATGGTGATATATTCACAATCATGGCATATGCATATGCAACACGACGAACCACAAATTCGTGGCATTGCATCTATAGGCTGGGACACATTGTAATTTGGTTTTGATGTCGAAATTAAGAGACTGATCATGAGAACCGATCTAAACACTTGGTGAAAAGGACTAGGTTACGACGTCTGAGCAGTTGACAGATCTCAAAGGACGAGATCGTTCCTAAGCTCCTGTTTGAAAACCAGTCACCAGTGAGAATGAATGCCTTTAACGGCAAATAATTTATCTGATTTATTACGAGTAAGATTTCAGCCCAAAATGCTGAATATGATTATCCGTCTATGACTCAACAAACAAGAAAGGAAGCATTTCATGTAGATCTCAAAAAGATAGTTTCTGTTTCATGAGTATATCAGAGATTGAGATAAATGAAAATTTGTAATTGTGTCTTTTATGGTCATTTACAAAAATAAAAAAAATAATGAAATTCCAAAGTATATGCAAATGTTCTACTCATTTGACGTCAAGGTGAAACTTTGCTATTGTCGAAGAGACAGACAAATACGCTAGGACTGGTGCGAAAAACGTCCGCGGTGTCATCTGAAAATTAACAACAAGCATCAGCAGCAGCAACAAACTTTTTTTTTAATGCTCACACTTTCTTACTTGTTCACGATGATAGCGAATCCTCGTATGTCTTCTTAGAAAACATCGACCACAAAATTGATCTAAAAACGTGTATGGATGGCACGAATACTTGAAGGCGTTGGAAATGCCAGTTTGAATATTGAGGTAAGTGGCGCTTTCACCCGGTCTTGTTTGTAAATTGTGCAGTTGTCCTCCTCACATTCAGCCGTGGATCTCCGTTCCCTCTCCTCTCTCTGTGAGTGTGTCGTTCTGTGACAATATATTGAGCCACGACAGATGTACAATGAAACATCTTTTATTCCATGTTGTTTAAGGCCAACGTGGTAGGTGGTGGGTAAGAAACGGATATGAGAAAAAGTGTTGCAATCCTAGGGACCACTTAGCTATTTTCCCTGTTTTGGGCGACTCCATTTGTACTTGTGGTAATCAGCGAACATTGCTGTTTTCTCTGTTCACTGCGCTTTCCTCACTCTTTCCTCAGGAGAACAAGGCAAACAAGAGATCACCACAAGAGAAATAGGACAAACAATTATGATCCCCAGACTCTTTACAGAATCATGATTTGAACACAAAGGAAGTGGGATAGGCAACACAGTTAGCTCTGTATGCAACTAAAAACTCCGTCAGGCGTGGTTTTGAAATCTGTGTTTTTGTTTGAAATGAATCTTATCATTTTTTTCAAAGCATACCCAGGAAGAGCATTGAGCCTTATTCCAAGCATCAGATATGTTTTTTCAGTGCATACTTACAATTTCATTACTTCACGGTTGAGATTATATGCTTAAAGACTATGCAAATGAACAGTTTTTTCTCTTTTTTATTTGTAAACGTGCAAGTTGAATCCTGAGGTTTTGTGCTTGAAAACTGGTTATGATCAGAAGGGAAAATGGAGGGTAGGGTGGATGGGAGATGTCAAAATGAGTGTTTTTAATTTGGAACCATGTCGTCACATGGAAACCAAAGACCTGCGTTCTTTAAGGCGATCAGTGGAACAAAAACAACGAAAAGCAGCAAAGAGCTGATTCTGAAGTTAAACGTGTTTGAGTACAGCTTCACTGTCTTCAGGTCAGCTAGGTTTCTGTCCGCAGCAATAGCAAGCGGCAGAACGCACCAGTGTCTCAGGCCTTAAACTGTTCTGCAATCTTGAATCGAAGGAAAGTTCCACTGTTCCTTGGTAAGCATTAAATGAGAAAAAGTTCTTTCTTGTCAAAAAGATGTCTCAAGCATATGTTGCCCAACACAAAGCCAGAGGTTCTTTCTAGGGTCCGCCCAAAAAGGGACCTCTGTTGTTTTCTAAAATCATAGCAATCTCAGTTATACATTTGTTGCTAGGAACCAAAAACCAACCATATATTAAATTATAAGCGTCAGCAAACGAACAAGTAACATATTGCAATAGTAGCCTTTTTGTTTATGTTCTTTTACATGTTTTCGTTATGTCTATTCTTCTCCGTTGCTGTATACATACATACATACATATTATCTATCTATCTATCTATCTATCTATCTATCTATCTATCTATCTATCTATCTATCTATCTATAAACGCACATAAAACGAAGATAAAAACAAACAGACTCATATTATTATTCCCAATATTCTGGGGTCTCCCTCAGGGGACTTTAATCACACACACACACACCACACACACACACACACACACACACACACACACACACACACACACATATATATATATTATATATAGAGAGAGAGAGATAGATAGATAGATAGATAGATATATAGATAGATATAAACAATAATTATAGTCAAACTAACAGTCGTGTATGCGTGCGTTAAAAATCGACTTGTACTGTCTCGAAGCCTATTTCCGGTAAATTTTTCCACAGCAATCACTTCCAATTCTGTGGTTCTCCATGTTTTCAGATGTTTGAAACAAAATCTCCAAAGTTTTTGCCTTCCATTGCTTTTTTTTTTTTCAAATAGTTCAAACTATTATTTTAAAGTAAAAAACAAACAAACAAACAAACAAACAAACAAACAAACAAAAAAACAAATACAGCGCGGCTCAATCGTAAATTTTGTGAAAATTAGTCTCTTTTAGAGAATAAGAAAGTCTTGGAATAAAAAAAAAAATTAAGTATAGGATCTGTGTTCTGATCAAATTTCGGGTTCTACAGCTTTAAAAGGGCCAAAGTGGTAAAAAAAAAACAAAAAAAAAAAAAAACAAACAACCAAAAACAAACAACAAAAAAACGGATACCAACCTTCATTTTGCTATTGTTGCAGTTGAGCCGGCATGTGAACAATTGTTAGCAGATCCACTGTAACGCAAAAACGTGATTTCTAATGAACACGACATATTACCATTTCATGACAAAATAAAGTTAAGTAGTTTCAGCCTTATATATATATATTCAGTCTTTGCCCCCCCCCCCCCCCCCCCCCCCCCCCGCCTCGTCTGTGGCCTTTTGAGCGGTGACAGATCTAATTGTTTTTTTCAGCGTTGTCATAAACAGGTCTCACATCTTGAAAATGGAAACTGCTGCTAATCTCTCATTTCATTATTTCGAGGAGCAAATTGCCTCAAAGTGCCACTCGCGTTAAATACATACATAATATATATATATATATATATATATTATGCGTAAAGTAAATGTGTACTAAAAGAACAAGAGTGGTTCTCTCTGGGAGGGTTTTTTTTCCCCCTCCAGCTGTCACTAGCCTCTACGGCAACTGTTGTCAGCGCTTCTCTGGAATATCTTGATGATGAGGTGTTCGCTCCGCGTTCGAATTGTTAGTTTCTGGGAGGTGTCTAGCGTTTCTTACATGTTTCTATTATATAACCGGTCTCCCAAGGCGTTTTGTGTACGCCAGTCGAGGCGCACATTCCATGTACACTAGTTACCTGTAAAGACTGGAAATGGTGACGGTGGTTGGTTGTATCCCTGGGAATCACTAAGGGCTTGCCAAAATCTTTCACTGCGATTTCTTTGTTTCAAGCGGTCATATACATTGCATAAACTTTTGGGCTGATACACGAAGTACATTTTTCATTCCTGTCTGTCAGTTCCATCGCTTCTTTATAGTTTGGTCATCTGTGTTGTTTTCTGAAAAACTACGTTTATCTTCATTGATTTTTCCGTTTATGTTTATGCTCCAGTGTGTTCGTCGTTAAAAGGGGTATGTGTGTTGTGTGTGTGTGTGTGTGTGTGTGTGTGTGTGTGTGTGTGTGTGTGTGTGTGTGTGTTTTATTTTTTAGATGGAGTGGGGGCAGAGGGATTGATGCAGCATTGTTTGGTTTTTTTTTTTTTTTTTTTTTTTTTTTTTTTCTTTTTTTTTTTTGCTGTCCCATCTTCTGTGCTACCTGAGAGGCAGTGCACCCACACCGCCGCTCATTCCGACACCCATCCACAGCCACAGTCCGGTGGGTCCCGCCGCCGCCCCGGCACCGGCAATCCCACAGGGAGCAGTCAATATCAAGTCGTCAAGAGGCAGCCCACCGGAGGAGACACTGCACTGCTGCCGAGTCACTTCGGTGGTGTTCAGTGGTGCCTGTTCTGATCCAGCATACGCAGGACACCACCTACTAAGCCCCCTACTGACGATAATAACTGCTTAGCCGCGGAGCCGGCGTGAGTGAGCTCTCCCTCCGGAGGGCGCCACCACATCCGTCCAAAGACAGCCCCCATGGACTCGCCGATACCGGTGAATCGAACCAAGGCCACAGACGTGGAGAGGAGATCGAAGCTGAGGTCACCATGAGAGCAGGGCATAAAAGGGCCACAGAATCTGAGATCTTTTAATGCGAATAGACGAGACTTTTGTTTTTTTTTTAATGCTGATAGACGAGGATGAGGATGATGAAGATGATGCTACAGTTTTCCATTCCGGTCTCAGACTACATGTCAGGGCTGTACTCTACGCTTCCTTTCATGGTATATCCAAGCATCAACCAGGCCTGAAAGATGCAGGCATATGCAGTGTTGGTCAGGAAATTTGAGCAACATTCTCAGAGACGCATCCATTAAGTGGATGAAACTCGACTGTGTGGTCCCAGTCTTCCCAACTGAGCCCGTATCAAACTCAACTCTGGGTAGTAGCCGGTCGGGGAAGAAAAAATCCCACATGAATCTGACGGGAATCGAACCCACGACCTCCCAACCGGGAGTCCGCGACACGGCGGCTGGTGCATTGTTCGTTTTTAAGTCGTGCCATACCACTCCGCGAGTTGAGAGGATTTCTCTCCTCTCTCATTCTGATTTCGCACGTTAAGAAAAACAGTCTTTAAAAGATAGGTTGCATATACAAAAAGTATTTCATAAGTCTTTTTAGAAATCATTTAGCATCGCACAGTTAAAAAACAAATGCACGCGAATAGTTATCTAAGACAGGTAAACAAGCTGAACAAACTGTACCCAAATTTACTGAACAGTGCACAAAGATGCTATTTTCACCGCTTTAAATCAGCACGTCAGTTTTGTTGTTTGTTTCCTGGCTGGATGGTACGTTTCTGTCGCTGCTTTTGTTGTAGTGGGCGGTTTTTTTTTTTTTTGTTTGTGTGTGTTTTGGGGGGTTGGGTGGGTAGGGGGTTGTTTTTTGTTTGTTTATTGAAAATGGAATTTTTTTGCCAATAATCTATTTTTTTATCCTCAAGGTATGGGCACTGGATTCTTCTTTCCAGTGACTGACCAGCACTCCATGTTGTTTTGCTGGTGGTTGATTTACCTCAGAGATTTTACAACCAGACACGTCACTGAGATGCGTCACAGACATAAAATGACGTACGCTTGTGCGTAGACAAGAATTGAATCATCCCCCATGCGTTGTATGTGTTAAATTGGATAACTATGGGAGTGGCTTTGTTCGACAAAATGTTGCTTGTACAGAATTAGATGCGATGATTTAATTCAGCTGAACTGAACTTGTGTTTAATAGCAGTAAATAGATGTCGTAGCTTTCCCAAATGACGAAGGCCCCATGAGCCGAAACGCCTGTACATTGTCCACTGTAGTCGACACAAGAACTCGTTGCGTTTTTAGTTTAGTCTTCTCTTCACTAATCTGCACTTATTTTTCAGATACAATGCATGAAATGATGACGTCTGTGCAAGGTTAAAGAACTTCAAACGAGAAATATGTAGTCCTAAACTATTACACAGAGTAGAACATACCTACGTACACATTTTTGCTTCAAACCCCCCCAACATTTACGTTCTGTTGATCGACTGGATCGACTTTCATATGACCTGCAATTCATTTCCAAGTGTTCAAAAGCTTGAAATTACCAAAGGACGTTCCTCGACTGATCCTTTGGGAATCCGAACAACAACATCCCTCAGTAAGATGTGTTGAAACACTGTAAGAACAGTCGTCTCCTCCGCAATGCCTTCCGCCAGTTCTCTCCTTTGGGGGGAACCTTTGCCTTAACACGCATGAAGCAAGGGAGCTAACGTGAACAGAAGATAAGCGTTTTCGCATTCTGTTACGAATCTCGGTGTTTGAAATCTTCGTTTTACCTTTTCGGTATTTCAAGGTAACATGATATGTGATTGAGACATCTGCATGTTAAAAAGTATGTACATGTGTTTACTGTGTTACGGTAGTTATTTTACACCTGTATGATGAATTATGAAAATGAAATCGAGGCATGTCCTGTCCTTGTTAATTTTGCTGCATGATGCTGTTTATGTAAGATGTGTCTGTGCTACCAAGCACACCAGGCTCACCAAAGACCTATAGGGAGAGACTTGAATAGACATGACATTAAACCACACGCCTGATAATTACTTATTTGTACATCTAGATATTTACACACACACACACACACACACACACACACACACACACACACACACACACACACACACACACACACACACGTGCGAGCGCACGCATAAATACACGCGCGCGTGCGCGCTCAAATCCACACAAGCATGCACATACGTATACGTATGTATGTACAAAGTCTGTATGCATGTATTGATGCATACACACAATAATGATAATGACAACAAAAACAACGATGAAGTGCACATCAACAGCCTTTACACATCGTGCAACATATAATGAGAGAACGATGTGACAATATATGTAGACCGTGAAGTCAAATACACAGTATATTGCGTGTATTTATCCTTCATCTCTTCTGCTGTACGTGTCATTGCAGATTTATCAACACATATCTTGAAATGCAGCTCGTAAAGTATGTCCATCTTGTAAACGTATGTATTGTAATATCCTCCATCCATCTTTTCAATCTTTACCTTGTAAACATCCTCCAGACTTTTGATTTTTTTTTTGTACGTGTTGTGATATTACTATTTTCCCTTTTTTGAAATGTATGCACTTAGTGCAATGTCCTATTCCATATGCACATGAACTAGTATCAGTAGAGCTGTTTAAATAGTTGCACGCAAATGTACTGAGAGAGAGAGAGAGAGAGAGAGAGAGAGAGAGAGAGAGAGAGAGAGAGAGAGAGAGAGAGGGTGTGTGTGTGTGTTGTGTGTGTGTGTGTGTGTGTGTGTGTGTGTGTGTGTGTGTGTGTGTGTGTGTGCGCGCGCGCGCGCAACAAAATCGTGAGACTGGACTTACCGAAAAAATAAATGGCCAGTTTTTATTCATGATTTTTTTTTTCTATCCTGAAGAATCATGCATCTGTCTTTTACTATTAAAATTTGTTTTCCGTCTCGTACAAGAACAGACACAGAGAGAGTGATGGTTTGGTGTGTTGCGAATCTTGTTTCATTTCCAATATGGAATGAAATATATGAAGGTTACACACACACACACACACACACACACACACACACACACACACACACACACACACACACACAAAACCATGGGGTAGGGGAGGGGGCATAGGGCAGAAGAAAGGAAAGGTGCAAAAATGAGTAACATTTGTTTCATTTACGGTAGCTCCAGTTACTCTAAATGACATGTGCCGCTTCTAAGGCTGTATGTCCAGCCCTCCTCCCCACCCCCCAACTCCCTCCCCCTCCCCCCTCCCCCCCCCCCCCCCCCCCCCTGCCCAGACCCGCTCTACTTCCTCGCCCCTGTCGTCCCCAGCCCGTCCTTCTCCTGTTCTCTGTCAATCACAGTGTCTCTGGTTATCCTCCATCCGCCCACATCTCTCATCATCATTCCCGCCGTCTTTTTCGTTCTGTTCATTCCCCCTTCTCCCGTCATGGTTTCCTAACCTCTTCTTTACACTCGCGACGTTTTCACGATGACTGTCATTTTCTCTGATTCTCTATTAATTGTACTAGCCTTTTCCCCATCATTTATTATCTCTCTGTTCACTTGTCCTACTTTTCTCTTTTATTCTCTCACCTCTGTTTATTCATTTGCCTTCGTTTCCCCACTTCTCTTCATTCGTCCTAATTTTCGTTTCTTTCGACCCGTTCAATGTCGCTTCTTTTCTTTCTAGCGTGATCTCTCTCTCTCTCTCTGTCTGTCTCTGTGTCTGTCTGTCTGTCTGTCTGTCTGTCTGTCTGTCTGTCTGTCTCTCTCTCTCTCTCTCTCTCTCTCTCTCTCTCTCTCTCTCTCTCTCAGTTAGAGATGCCGCACTTCCACCTTCCTCCCATCCTCTTAACCCCTCTAAGTCTGCTTTACAGTTAAGAACACTCCCCTGCCCTTGACTCTTCCGGTTGGTAGCTATAATATCAAAAATCGTTGTGTACAGAATGTACTCGCTCGTACAATGAGGAAACCTTGTGCCAACGGGTTGTCAGACACTCATTGAAAAACCGTACTATGTATACCCCGGGCTAGAAAATACGGGAACGACGGTATCTGTCCACAACGATGCTGATGAGTACACCAGTGATGATGCTGATGATTGTGTCCGTGATGATCATGCTAATGAATATGTTCGTACTGATGACGATGATTGTGTGCATGCTCATGAATATGTAATGATGCTGATGAATGTGTTCATGATTAGAGTATTGATGCGTATGAAATTGTTCCTAATAATGAGTCTGATGAATGTATCACCTCAATGACCACAGATTGGAAGTTAGTAACAACAATGATCACGAGACTGGTGACTGCGTCTACGTCAGCGAGGTTGATGATCGTGTGATTAAGGCTGCTGTTGAATATATCCAAAGTACCAGTAATGATGATGCTGTTGAATCTGTCTAAAGTACCAGTAAAGATGATGCTGTTGAATTTGTCCAGATTACCAGTAATGATGATGCTGTTGAATCTATCCAAAGTACCAGTAATGATGATGCTGTTGAATTTGTCCAAAGTACCAGTAATGATGATGCTGTTGAATCTATCCATAGTACCATGCTAATGATGATGATGCTGTTGAATCTATCCAAAGTACCAGTAATGATGATGCTGTTGAATCTATCCAAAGTACCAGTAATGATGATGCTGTTGAATCTATCCAAAGTACCAGTAATGATGATGCTGTTGAATCTATCAATGTACCAGTAATGATGATGCTGTTGAATTTGTCCAATGTACCAGTAATGATGATGCTGTAGAATGTGTCCAATGTACCAGTAAAGATGATGCAGTAGAAAGTGTCCAGTGTACCAGTAAAGATGCTGCTGCTGAATTTGTCCAAAGTACCAGTAATGACGATGGTAGTGAATGTATCCATGATAGTCAAGTGTCGGCTAACATGACTTAAACAGGAAATGAAGGCAAACATCTATTTGGGAAAAAAAAAGATGAAAGGCTTATGCGTCGGGAAGTGGGGCCCGACTTGTTCGCTTAGCGACCTTCTTCATCTTGGTCAAGCCGAAAATAAATAGTCTAATAGGGAAACTAACAGAAAAAAAAATCGCGTCCCGTGTGTGTGTGTGTGTGTGTGTGTGTGTGTGTGTGTGTGTTGTGTTAAAATGCTTATACGACCTCCGTAGAATGACGTCTGAAGATCGCAGATACCAACGAACAAGAGAGGTCATTCAGCCACTTCGATTCATGTCTGAAAATAGTAACAGACAAGCAGGGCCATTCCGCCATAATAAGTCACGTGTGAAGAACATATGCTACAGGTATCTGACGAAGTAGTGATGACGGACAAACGGTTATTTTCGCTCCTGTTTTTGCCCCTGCCATCTTGCGAACGTATTCTGTACGCGCGCGCGCGCGCGCGCGCGAGCGCGTTTAAGAAAAACATTATGAACAGAATACCAACGTTTTTCATTCAAACCAAAGAAGTGTAATTAACACACAAAAAATGCGCACGCACACATACACATACTCACACAAGCGCACACACAAGCGCGCGCG
>JADBJO010004377.1:112500-115000 GCA_016801955.1 Conus betulinus | reverse complement strand
TGCATTTAAAGGTTCAATAAACCCAGTCTTGGGATTGTTTACACGCGCGCGCGCGCGCGCGTGTGTGTGTGTGTGTGTGTGAGTGTGTGTGTGTGTGTGTGTGTGTGTGTGTGTGTGTGTGTGTGTGTGTGTGTGTGTGTGTGTGCGTGCGCAGGTGCATGTGCGCGTGCGTTTATGTATATGTGCGTTAATATGACAATTAGTGAGTTTCAAAGTGAGATGACAGCAGATGGAAATTCGAACAAAACTTAAAAGAAAAATTACTGTATCGCCAAACGAAAGGGGCAAACAAATTACAAGACCAAACACGACGCGTTTCGACCTCTTTGGTCTTCTTCAGACAAGACAAACAACATTGAAGACGATGAAAACGAAGAACGATCACGTATCTCCTCAAACTGGGCGCCAAATGGATATGGCCACATCTGATCTACGAGTCATATTGTCTCTTGTCACCTCAATACCTGACAAAGGTCGATTATACTTCACAATCTTCATTTTGTCTGTTAAGTCAACTCAATACCTGACAAAGATCGATCATGCCTCACAACCTTTATTTTGTCTGTTAAGTCAAACTCAGCAGCTGACAAAGATCGATTATACTTCACAATCTTCATTTTGTCTGTTAAGTCAACTCAATACCTGATAGTGATTGATTATACTTCACAATCTTCATTTTGTCTGTTAAGTCAAACTCAATACCTGACAAAGATCGATCATGCTTCACAATCTTCATTTTGTCTGTTAAGTTAAGTCAGCACCTGAAAAAGAAGCAGATCGATTGTATTTGACAATCAGTCTGGAAAAGACAAACAATTTGATGTTTAGAAATGGTGATCATTTTTCTAACGAAGAAATGCAGCTTTATGCAAAGTTGAAAACAGAAAACTTGCATTAGCATCTGAAAATGTATTTTACAACAAAATTGAGTATTGCGACTTTTTCATAAGACTTGCAGAGAAAACGGAAAAGGGGAGTTATACATGTTCTAAAATAACTGAGAAGATTACATACAACAGATTTACATCCGCTTCCTAAACAGTTTCATTGAAGAACTGAGCCAATCCTGGTTTCATGTACCCCAAGTTTGGGGCTGCAGAAAGACAGTACATTTATATAAACATTTGCCGGAAAGAGTTCTGGACCTTCCTCTACCCGTTTCAACCAAACAAGTAGGGTAACACTTGTCCACACGATGGAATAAGGACAGCTCCATAACTCCAAACCATCGCTGCTTATGACACCAAAAAGCCTAATAGAAATGACAACACAGAAAGCACACAGAGCAAACCAGAAAACATCCCCATCAACAAGGGACACATGAGGGGATGTTTACTGTTAACACTTCCCTGCCTCATTTGAGATTTCTGTTCAAAGAAATTAGCCTTCCAAGAAACCAGTAGAGATCCGCTGGCATTATGACATAAAGTGCTACACACACGGGTTGAAGCTCTCTGCATTGCCCATGTCACCATTGCGGAGACAAGCGCAGAGATACTCCTTGTCGTCACATGAATCGGGACAGAACGCAAAGCTACACCATTCCGAAGAATTTGATGTGGATTTGGTGTCGTAAGGACATGAGTTAGAATACACCCTTGTCTCGCTAAATAAAAAAAAAAAAAAAAAAAAAAAAAAAAAAAAAAAAAACCTCCAAATATACATTTTGCAAAACTGACAGCCTGCGTTAGAAAATCACGAGAAATATTAATGGCATTACTGCGCTTTAACAAAATTCTCACCAGAATATTATTTGTCTTCAATGTAAAAAAAAAAAAAAAAAAAAAAAAAAAAAAAAAAAAAAAAAACATAGATGGTTTATAATATTTGGACTCCGTATATGTGTGCAGTGGACTGAGGCTAGAACGAAATGTCTGTATTGTAAAAAAAAAAAAAAATAAGCCCTGATTGTAGTCCATTTTCTGTTTTAGTCCACAGCCTACAAAGTTAAAGTAAAAAAAAAAAAAAAAGAATGCAGAGCACTTCTGGTCTTCGTCTTTTATTTTGCTGACAGGAGTCGTGTGGCAATTTTTCCGCTGTGCAATAACGAAAACACGTTGACAGATCTGGTGAATCCATATCACAATCTGTGAATATAAAAAGAACGGATGGGAACTATACTGATGCTAAGTTTAGTCCACAGAAAATGTCAAGGTAATATGCTGCCCTGTTTGTCTTAGGGGCTGAGAGAGAGAGAGAGAGAGAGAGAGAGAGAGAGAGAGAGAGAGAGAGAAGGGCGTAGGCGTGGAGGAGGACGGAGAATGGGGTTGTTGGAATAACTGTTGGGCAAGGACAGGGGACGAGGCAGGGAAGAAGCGATAGAGTGAGTGTACGGAAATAATGATGTCCTTACATGCCCTTTTGCCTGACAGATGCTGAGTGCACAATAAATTAGTTGTTGTTCTCTCTCTCTCTCTCTCTCTCTCTCTCTCTCTCTCTCTTGCATTGAGTTCAAAACACTTGAACATCTATTCATGTGAAAACATTTCCTTCCGTAAAA
>JADBJO010004377.1:95000-107500 GCA_016801955.1 Conus betulinus | reverse complement strand
GAGTGTGTGTGTGTGTGTGGGGGGGGGGGGTGGGGGGGGGGGGGGTGGGGGGGGGGGGGATATCCGGTGTGGGGGGGGGGGGGGGGGGGGGGGGAGGAGAGACGTGATGAAAAAAGAGGACGTTAATGTAAATACTGTACCCTTCATTGACATCCTAAACGTGCAGTCAGAATTAGCTGTCATGCCCACTGTGGAGTTGACTTTCGTTTCATTCGTGGCCATCACTGGACACGGCTGGACGCTGCTGACACAGCACGCTGATTGTATCTTGTCTAGAATATCACCTGTAACTCTGTGGTATTGTCAACACCGCGGGGATGGCGTCTCGGTCCTCTCGCTGGACGCTGCTGACACAGCACGCTGATTGTATCTTGTCTAGAATATCACCTGTAACTCTGTGGTATTGTCAACACTGCGGGGATGACGTCCTGGTCGTCTGGCTCTTAAAGGGGCTAGGGAAGGACAAGAAAGGGAAAAACATTGATATAAAGAAGCAGTTTAGGAGAAATTAGTTGTGAATAACAAACAAAAATGAAACATATTGGAGCCTGTGCTTAGGAATCCAAAACGAACGGAATTAGAGTTACTTGGATACATAAAACAAAAGCCGATGCATCAAGGGTTCATAGTCATTTGAATAAAACTAAGTTCGAATGTGCAATGACTGTTTTTCATTACGTATCTCTTGAAACGTTGCTTTAGATTAACTTCATCTTTTTCTTTTCTGTCCTGCGGGACGTCCGTAGGATTGTAATGTTATTCCCATGGTGTTCAGAATGCCACAGTTACAAGTGGTGTGCACTTCTTCAGGCATTCTCAACATCCAAAAATGACACTAAGTGTTTGTTTTGATATGCATTGCTAAGCTGCTCACAGAAAACTGGATGGCAAAATTAGAAAAGATCTCATGAAAGTGTAATTTTCACACCAGTAGGTAATTCAGGTGATGTGTGAACATGTGAATAGGTGTATGCGTGTGACTCTGTATGTAAGTGTGTGTACGTGCGCGCGCGCGCACGTGTGTGTGTGTGTGTGTGTGTGTGTGTGTGTGTGTGTGTGTGTGTGTGTGTGTGTGTGTGTGTGTGTGTGTGTGTGTGACACTCTATATATCTATGAAGAAATTGCATCTGTCACCATGAATTACTTTTATTCTTTTCAAGCGTATGTGCGACTCCAGACTGGCCTGACAGTTTTAGTTGGTAGCATTTCATCTTTATTCCTTTTATGTCATTCATATTTGTCAGTTAACTAGAGTCTCTAGCCATGTTTCTGATAATGATTTCATATTCAATATTTCTCCTTTAATCACGAGTAAACCGCACATTTTTTTCCCTTCATGTGTTCCATGTAAAATTTGTAATTTTTTCCCTTGCAACAGTTTCAAAGATTGTGTTTCTTTTCTGCTGTATTCTTTGATTGCTGGAACACAACATACATGAAGTGCCATCTCCTCGTTGCGTTCAGACTCAGTGTTAGTGTTGAATATATCATAAGCGCTGAATACATCCCTCAAGAACTAATCATACGTAGTATTTCTAAACTTTTCGGACAACTGCAACTTAAATTTTATATTGTTGGCGTTGTTTTCTTCCTTTTGGAATTTCCTGTAAATTACTTTTTAAACCGAGACAGCCGTGGGCCTTGATTAAAAGCTTGTGCGTTTGGAATTGCAGCGCCTCGCTGTCAACAGTATGATCTAAATCGTCTGTGTTTTATCCAATACAAAACCAAAACATATTCTGTAGTTGTGTGGGGGTGTCATCATCTGGTAAGTTTCTCCATAATAATGTACATAGATGCACTAGGTCTGACAGAAGAAGTGATTGGCTACAGCTGCTCTGCCCACTGGCGTACAAACTGCAACACGTTTTAAACCACAACACACTCTTCTGTTGCATTAAGCTTACTTTTCTGTCGAATTTGATGGATCAGTCGTAAATCAGAACCCAAAGTTGTTGAAAGTAGGGAGATCCCATGCCATGCGTTTGTTTGCTAAATATTTGATGTTTGTTTCATTTCATTTAAAAGAAAAGTTTTGATAGAATTTGAAACTTGACCTTCAAATTTGAACATTCCTCAGATTCTGAATATCTGAATATTTTTTTTCGGGCAATTATGTGTTGTCAGCAAATTAGCTTATTTTAAATTCGTCCAGTATTGTTGGCATCAGGGCAGCTGGAATGTAGCATTAGTAATGAACGTGGCTGTGTGTTAATGATCCGGTTCATTCCATTCAGGATCTGTGGTGTCTAATCGCATGGTCTGGAAAATAAATGAGGCTGAATGGACTCGCTGGACGATTTGACAGACGCAGAACAGTTCTGAATGTGACTGAATTCGTGAGGCCTTCAAAACACGAGACAACGACAACAGTCAGTCAGGTGAATTGGAAGAGTTTTGGCCGGGCTCTGCAACGCAGATAGACTTTCTGGCGCGCACATGAAAAGTTATTTAGTTGTAATGCGGGTCCTGTATACCCCCCCCCCCCCCCATCCATCCATTCGCCTCTCCCTCCGCGTTCCTGATATCTGCAAACAGCTTTCCTCCTGCGAGAGGACATGCATTGTGAAAATGGAAAAATTCAGCCGAGAATATCGACCAGTCAGAAGATGTTCGTGCTGATGGCGAACTTGGGTGAGCATTCCTTTCCGATATTTAGCCCATGCATGGCAACGATGTTTCTGAGTGCACGGAATATGAAGTGTTCATAAATAGGAAGAATTCAGTGAAGGATTGGTTTGTTTGTTCTGTCTTTTTTTTCCTGCTTTCTTTCTCTCCTTGTTTCCCTCTCTATTTTATAGAATGATATTTGAATGAAGATGGATAGGTAGATAATTCCATAGATAATGTGTATTTTACGTTTTACTATCATCAATATCATCATCATCATCGTCGTCGTCGTCGTCCTCCTCGGCGGCGTCGTTATTATCATTATCATTAAAGAAGAAAGATCTGAAGAGCTCTCCAAATGAGCTAGTACGTCAGTGTCAAGGATCATGCGCAGTGATTACATTGGTACACATAAAAGGGCAAGGTAGAAGCCGATCCCATTTCGGATCAAATGAGGTACTGGCTTGAAAAAACAAAACAAACAAAAACAACAACAAAAAACAACCAATAACTCTGCTGCCAGCTGCCATGGCGCAGTTATTAGCTTGGCAGATTCCCGGATGGGACGTCACTGGTTCAATTCCCATCCGATCATGTGAGATGTTTTGACCCCAGCCTGCAGCTGCTCATAGCTGCGTCTGCTATTGACTCGGTTGGGAAGACTGGAACCACACAGTCGAGCTTCACCCACTTATTATGGATGCTTCTCTGAGAGCGTTGCTCAAGTAGCCTGATTAAAACTGCAGGTGGCTGTGTCTCCTTGGCCCGGTTGAGCCCGGGATGCATTATGCATGTAAGCGTGGAGTACAGTCGTGCCGTGTAGCCTCAGACCGAAACAGAACTCCATAGCGTCATCTTCGTCATCCTTGTCCTCCATGGTCAGCGGGAAATAGTCTGAAATTCTGTGGGCTTCATGCCCTGTTCTCTCTCCTTCTGTCACACACACACACACACACACACACACACACACACACACACACACACACACACACACACACACACACACGCGCGGGCGCGCACACAAACAAGTGTGTGTGTGTGTGTGTGTGTGTGTGTGTGTGTGTGTGTGTGTGTGTGTGTGTGTGTGTGTGTGTGTGTGTGTGTGTGTGTCTGTATGTGTCTGTGTTGTGTGTCTGTCTGTCCATGTCTGTAGCTGTGTGCTGCGCGCGTGCCCGCGCTTATAGGTGCTCAACACCCGCAAATTCAATGTCGACATGTCTAGTCGTGTGAAGGTCGCGTCATCGTTATCAT
This sequence comes from Conus betulinus, assembly GCA_016801955.1. NCBI lineage: Eukaryota > Metazoa > Mollusca > Gastropoda > Neogastropoda > Conidae > Conus > Conus betulinus. The sequence continues at coordinate 103,639 of JADBJO010004377.1, read as the reverse complement.
AAAAGTATAATCATCACGGTATCATCATTCTGAAGGAGAGGCAGACACTTGGTCTGTCTGCCACTGTAGAGTGTACGTGAGAGAAAGATACCAGAGAGAGAGAGAGAGAGAGAGAGAGAGAGAGAGAGAGAGAGAGAGAGAGAGAGAGAGGAAGAACAAATTTTAAGGACAGCCAGACAGAAAGAGGACAACACGTGATGAAGGATGGCATGTGCGTGCGTGCGTGCGTGAGTATGTGTGTGTGTGTGTGTGTGTGTGTGTGTGTGTGTGTGTGTGTGTGTGTGTGTGTGTGTGAGGGATGGTTATAGAAGGAAAACGAAGAAAGGGTAAAAATAATATCTTTTGGGCAGGAGATTGTGTGCGCGCGCGCGTATGTGTGTGTGTGTGTGTGTGTGTGTGTGTGTGTGTGTGTGTGTGTGTGTGCGTGTGTGCGTGCGTGCGTGCGTGCGTGCGTGCGTGCGTGTGTGTGTGTGTGTGTGTGTGTGTGTGTGTGTGTGTGTGTGTGAGAGAGAGAGAGAGAGAGAGAGAGAGAGAGAGAGAGAGAGAGAAGCACATGGACTGGTGCAAGAAAAGCACAGGCTGGCTTCCCGTTTGCTACCAGTGGTGTCTAAAATCAGCATGAACTAGTCAACATGTCAGGGGTTAGATGAAAATAGAGTCAGCTGGTGGTCAGAACGTTGGTAGGCAGAGTGAGGGACAAGGTGTTCATGGAAAAAAAGAGCGTGTGGACGAAGGAGAAAGAGAAAGAAAAAAGAGGTTGGTAAGGAAAGAGGAAGAAGACAGAAAAAGAAGTGGGTCGAAGGTCGGGAAGGGGGATGGAGCGTGAGATGGGGGAGGAGGGGGGGGGGGTAGGGGCTGAGTAGCGAAGAGTTTTGACAGCTTACAAGGAAAGAGAGAAAAAGGAATGTGTTCACATACAGATGAAAAATGAGCTAAATTGTGAAAGACAGGGGAAGTGATGGAAAACGGACAGGTATGAGATTTTAAGAAAAAAAATAAAAAGCAAAACGGAGGGTGGGTATATGAAAATATATATGAAGCTAAGTTTTTGTATTTTCTGTTACGCATTTGTGTAAAGAATGATTGGTCTGTGATTGTTCTATACAATATCAAACTTGTTTTGATCGTTGTCAACTTTGGTATAACACGATCAAATTTCAAACCTGTTGCTTAGCTGACTCTGAAAAAAAGTTACACATTTGATCCTCGTTTTTCAATAGTGCATTTACAAATATGAAATTCACCAAGCAAAATGATGGAATCAAAGGTTGCCTTTGTTTGTATATCTTGATCCACACCAAAGATTAGAACATCACGTGTAATCTTAATATTAAATGAGTTTTGGCATTTCTTCACTGAACAAATTTTTGACATCTTTGAATGATATGCACGTAACTGCACATCCATAAAAAAAAAACTTCTTAATTTTAGAATGTACTATACGTGGATAAAGATAAGTTATTTGCTCGTTCATTTCGTTGTCCTGAATGTTCCGTATCTTGCCTGATGAAGACCTAGGGGTCGAAACGTTCGTGTTTTGTCTTATGATTCGTTTGTCTTACGTTTTTTTGCGGTGCGCTATCATTAACATTGAAAATTTCTCGGACAGTCAATCCTGTGGTGATGAACAACCACATTTTGACTTTTTTTCTGATCAGTGAGTCAACATTACATTATTTATGTAAAAATAAGAAAGAAGAAAGAATAGAATCCTAAATAAAATAAGACTAGTACTGTTCGGGTTTTGCTGACACTAACAACAATAACCTTTTTCAGGTCGGATCACCTTTTGTTCCTAATTTTACAATTTTCTAGTTTTAGTTTCCTTTTCACCTCTTTCCCCTGCAATCTCAGTGTCACATTCTGACATTTATTTTGCTCCTAACCCTACACCTTATACCCTAAATTCTTTGCGCCTGGGCTAGACGTTTCTTTGTCACATACAGATACCTGCTCGAACACTAGCAGTTCTGTGCGGTCTCACAGTCCACAAACATGGAAGGACAATAACATCTGCCCTTCTGCCCAGGGCAGACGATTACGTGAATCTGGCATGTGACAACGCTGCAACATGCCCGCTGGGCGAGAACAACATTTTTCAAACATTTGAAAGCGTGGAAATAACAAGTACAACACTATTTTGCCTTGACTGGGTAATTATCGTGACAGCATGCTTTGTGAAACTACTATTCTTAGTGTTCGTGACGTCGACATCGTTACGCATCCAGTCAAGTGACTGTCTGATTAACACGGTGTTGGTCAATCAGAATGGAGAGGACATAAGTTTCCTGGCTGTCAGCTAACAAACAGTTAACGATCAAATATGTTTTCTGTGTCTGAGTTCTTAGGTACTTTATAGCATTTAAAATCATAGCCAATTTATAGCATTTAAAATCATAGCCAATTTACTTTTGACTGGGGAAAGGAATAAACTTTGTCTTCTTGCTTCTCGACAGATAAAACATGTCTGACAAAGGTTGGGATTTGGGTATCCCTCGCAGCTGAACATCTGTGTGATAACATTCAAAGAGAGGAAGAGGAAGAGGTTCAATCTTCTGTCGTGAGATACGCGAGCCCGAAAACAACTATGAGGCCCGGTCACAACAACTATGAGGCCCGGTCACAACAACTATGAGGCCCGGTCACAACAACTATGAGGCCCGGTCACAACAACTATGAGGCCCGGTCACAACAACTATGAGGCCCGGTCCAAAACAACAACTATGAGGCCCGGTCACAACAACTATGAGGCCCGGTCACAACAACTATGAGGCCCGGTCACAACAACTATGAGGCCCGGTCACAACAACTATGAGGCCCGGTCCAAAACACAACAACTATGAGGCCGGTCACAACAACTATGAGGCCCGGTCACAACAACTATGAGGCCCGGTCACAACAACTATGAGGCCCGGTCCAAAACAACAACTATGAGGCCCGGTCCAAAACAACAACTATGAGGCCCGGTCACAACAACTATGAGACCCGGTCACAACAACTATGAGGCCCGGTCACAACAACTATGAGGCCCGGTCACAACAACTATGAGGCCCGGTCACAACAACTATGAGGCCCGGTCTGAGGCCCGGTCCAAAACAACTATGAGGTCCGGTCACAACAACTATGAGGCCCGGTCCAAAACAACAACATATGAGGCCCGGTCACAACAACTATGAGGCCCGGTCCAAAACAATAACTATGAGGCCCGGTCCAAAACAACGACTATGAGGCCTGGTCCAAAACAACAACTATGAGGCCCGGTCCAAAACAACAACTATGAGACCCGGTCCAAAACAAACAACTATGAGGCCGGGTCCAAAACACAACTATGAGGCCGGGTCCAAAGCAGAGTTGTGTAAATACATGTAAACATAACCTGACGAATGCAGGCCGTTCAAAACTTCGTCTATCACTCATATCGATCGCATACAGTGTGAATCATACGCCAATCCAAAAAGGAAATGTCTGGTCGTTTTCCTGATGGCGATAGATTATTGTGCTATTTACAGGGTCATGTAATGCTTGACATCTTAAAAAAAACAAACAAACAAACAAAAAAACACCCAATTTGTAAGTCTGCTGAAGTCTGCACAGAAGTCAATGACCGCAGAGTCAATGATCACAGGGATTAAAAACGCAGTCTCCAAAACGGGTAAAATAGGAGGAAAACAAGACCGTAGGCGCAAACTAATATTTGAATGAACTCGATAATCAATGAATCGCCAGGTAAGTTCATTGACAGTCTGTGTTAACAAGTACTGAAAATAATCGTAATGACTTTTTTTGCGCTTATGAGCGCTAATAGCGACAATGGTTTCTACTCTTATTCTCGGCCTCACACGGGCAGACACACAAACATACATGCACGCACGGCAAAGCAGGCATGCGCACCGAACTCCACACATACACATGCGCGCACACACACGCACTTGAAAACGCGTGCACGCGCGTACACACACACACACACACACACACACACACACACACACACACACACACACACACACACACACACATATGCACACACACACGCATCGCCAAAATACTCAGGCATGTATTCGTACTTTTGCTTTATTGGGTTGCCAAGTGCTCTCGGTGGTGAGAATACCACAGGAGTGATGTACCTCCATTGGATACTGATGATGGACCAACAACAGTTTAGGTTCAGCTGACCGGGGTCCCACTTAAAGAACCCAATTCAATCTTAAATGAGGCAGGAAACAGTATACAGAAAATAACAACCATATAGGGAAATCCCCTTGATGATATAATCACAGGCCCATTACTCCAAACGAATGCTCTGTGTGCTCTGTGTTGTCGTTTGTGCTAGGCGATTTGGTGTCGTAAAACAAGATTCGTTTGCAGTTATGGGCCTGTAATTATTTCATTGTGGGAGAAACAAGTTATCCGGCTTGTTTGTTATTTGAATGACCAAAGTCAGGTCCGGTCAGGCAATACGAACGTTTCAAAAGATACATCAGTAATCCCCACACAATGCTAATGAAGGGTTTCATATTTGCAGTCGAAGAGCGAGGTGGTACTTGTTACCTCCCCGCCCCTTTCCCTCACTGAGCTGGCAAGAGCCAGTCAACAAGTTGTTTGTTTTTGTCACAAACACAAACACACACACACACACACACACACACACACACACACACACACACACACACACACACACATGATGATAACATACTAAGGAAGCCAGAAGCCTGACAGCAACATTTGCTGGGAGTTTACAAAATTCAAGGAACCGCAAAATTTGACAAATCAAGAGCCTGATGCAAACAACGCAGGGACACTTTACGCATCCTGGTCCCTGATTCAGCTGGCTTCCGTTAAAAGTTTACTTCATCTTCAATACAAACTAGATAATGTCCACAGAGGTCAGAAACGATATAATTTCTTGTTATGTACTATATTATCAACCTCCTCCCGCCCCCTCCTCTGCTGGAACCACAAGCACTTCAGGACGAACCGTGCATCGGCATCTGGGTAAGACGTTATACTTGAGATGTTCACAGCTACAGGAAGGGAACACTTGCAATTAAACACGAGAAAAAGGGACTGGGCAAAACAGGAATCGGCGAAATGTGATGTACCCGAGCTGCTATACCCGGGGAGAGCTCTTGCCGTAGTCCAGCGCCACATCCGTTTTCTGCGTAAATTTTTCTTGCGTTACCCTCGTGGATTCCTTTAGACATTTTGCCCAGGATGACTATGCGGTTGATGTGGGGTTTTGTTTGTGAGCGAAGTGCACGCTTCTTCTGAGCCGTCGGTTTTATCGTCTCGTTAAACGATTCGTGTTCTAAGTGCTGTTTTAGTGTCACGTCCATTTAGACCAACGGATGAAGGAAGACAGGGGTAGATTTCAGAACTTGTCGACGGCAGCGATGATCATCTTGGTCTCTCGTATCGTTGTGGCTTCGAACAGATTACAATGAAAGAAGAACAAATGACGGCTGAAATGAACGGATGAATGACCGCGGCTGTTCGATAAAAAATCTGCGATACAATTTCCTGCACTCGCAATTGACGCAAGCACAGAGAATCAACTACCCTCTACCCTCCCTCCGCCTTTGATTTTCCTTCTTCCCCTCCTTCCTCCCTCCTCAACCTCATTGTTAGGTAACTGTAGTGGCCTTATGGGACACAGCGCTTAAACGTATCACATGCGTTTTAACAGTCACAGAGAGAAATAGCTGACGCGTATTTGTTGATGGGTGACGCCACGGAACGAAAGACGCCACGGTGGCCTGCAGTTCGCCACAGTCTCAGCAGCCTTTCCACTATGTCTGGGCCTTTGTAGGGTTGATGGACGATGCTGTCTCTTGACACCACCGATCGATGTTGTTCAGCTGCTGCTGAACTGCTTTCGTTCTTTCTTGGGCATTCTTTGATGCTTTGTGGATCAGATCCTCATCTGCTTGCGTCAACACTCAATCCATTCCGTTTCTATGGAGGTATACAAGACCTTTTAGTGTAAACATTGTATTAAACAGGAGAGAGAGGAGAACCTTGAGGGAATCCCATGGAGAGTTTATGAGGTTCACTCTTCAGTCTCCAAATCTAGGGTGGCAGTTCGCTTTTGAAATGCTGCTGCAGTGCATTGTGTAAGTGCTGTGTTGAAACTACGGTCAAGGAGTAGCTCCATAGGAAGGAGGGACTGGACTTTGTTGTATGCATCTTCCAGCTTTGTGGCGACTGCCAGTTTTTCTCCTCCTTTCTTTGGAATCCTTCGTAACCTTCATACGCAAAAACGGCCGCCTTTCCCCTAGCACTTTTACCTGTTCTGTAGCCTCCTTGATTGGTTGGGAGGATCTGTCTACTTTATAGATCTGTCTGCTTTCAATGTCTGTCTACGTTCAAGGTCTGTCTACTTTCAAGGTCTGAAAACTTAGGGGATGTAGTGTAGCGTATATGGACTAGTGCGCTCGCGGTAACACTCTTTGGTGAAATTGAACCTGAAACTACAACTTCCGTTATGGATTGGCAACCCCGATAACACTATATTGAGTGGTCGTGACCCCCTTTTCCGCACACCTTCCTCCTTTCCCTTCAACCTCATCCATCACTTCTTGTAAACACCCTCCACCCCCCCCCCCCCCCCCCCCCCCACACACACACAAAGTTGCCCCTCTTCTCCCCCTCCCTCTACCCCCACACCGCCCCATTTCCCACCTACTTCTTTCCTACACCCTTTTCCGTGCGTCTATTGTCCTGGGGAACTCCTCCTCATCCGGCGTGATGCCGTAGACTATGCACGACCCCCGTACACGCCATCTTCAAGACACGCGCGGTAGCACAGTGCCAGAGCCGAGACGTAATGAACTGTGGCGACCACCCAATGATGCCGCTGGCTGGCTGGCTGGCTCGCTCTGCGATGACCGAGAGGTAATCGTCTCTTACCTGTCTGTCACACAAGAAGTACCGATGACCACACCTGTGTACAGCGCTCGTCTCTCAGACTGACCAGTCTCGCCAGACAGACTCTGGCCTGGAGCCGGTTTTGTCTTTCACAGCCTCGGATGGTAGAAGTCGTAAACCGCGCCATCTACTACAACAGGAATAGCCCGACTGGGAGAGAGAGAGAGTGGCGCCGAATGGAGAGATTTCTGGTGGGTGGAGGGGTGTGTGTCGTTCTGACCTTGTTTTACGTCTGTCAGTTGCTTTGGCTTTTTTTTTTTTTTTTTTATCCCAGTTGGCTGGGTCGTAGGTTCATATACCTTTTTGAAACGTCTTTCCCCCCTTATTTGTGCGTGTGTCGTCGATTAGCTTTGTTTGTTGTAGGTTTGTTTTTTTCTTATCCTTGTTTGGGTGGGGTGAGAGCGGGGACAGTCGTTTGTTTTTCGGTTCTTTGTTTGGTGGGGTGGGATGATTTTCTTTTATTTTTCAGGGGCTCAGTAGATAGATTTTGTTAATAGAGTTGTTCGGTTTTGTCGTCTTGTTTTTCCCCCCCCCCCCCCCTCTCTCTCTCTCTCTCTCTCTCTCTCTCTCTCTCTCTCTCTCTGTGTTTTTAAAAGAGCCTATTAATAGACAAGATTTCTTTTTTTCTCACAGACAGAATCTCTCTCTCTCTCTCTCTCTCTCTCTCTCTCTCTCTCTCTCTCTCTCTCTCTCTCTCTCTGTGTGTGTGTGTGTGTGTGTGTGTGTGTGTGTGTGTGTGCGTGTGTGTGTGTGTTAAATGCAGAAGAAAGTAGACGTAAATCAACCAATCATCAAAGTACTTAGACAAAAGCACAGCTGACTGTGAAGTTCATGGGTATATATTAAATAGCACAGTGTAGGTAGAACAAGCAGACAAAATAACGGGAGTACCGGCAGTTCTTAGAGCAGGCAACGGTGCTGTCGATCATACTTTCACTATATGCTGTTGTTCAGAATCTTAGCTAAAAGAAAACAATATTTAAACTCAATGTTGAATGTGAAAAGCATTCAAGTCTGTAAACAGGAATACGCTTTGTGCAATTATGAGGAAAAATGATGTGGAAAGACAAACTCTACAGTGCTCTAAAAGGTGTATATCACAATGTATTTCCTTGCGTACGGGACGTGCAGTCATTCCAATTATTTCAAATTTCCGAGAGGTGTGAAACAACGTTGTCTGTTAAGTCTCCAATCATTTTCTTATATTTAGAAATGAACCAACCAGTGATCTGTCAAAAAACGGGGAACATAGTGTTCAGTTATTTCCTTGCACTGTTTATTTATTTTCTTTATTATTCGTGGATAATGTTTTTGTTGTCTGATTTAAAAAATCAAGTTCATTTTGTGAAATGAGAAGCGGATCGTTTGTCTTTGCCTGTTAGTCTTGTTAACTATTTCTAGATTGGGAGGACATCTATCCTCCAGGGAAAAAGTGATAGTATGGAAACCAAAAAGCTAAATAACGAATCCTTATAAATACTTTAGCATGCTTTTGAAGACGAAAGTATTAGTTACTTTAGCATGCTTTTTCAGACAAAAGTGGTAGTTCCGCCTTGTCTGAACCCAGTAGAAAGGGAACAAAGGGAGATGTAGCAAAAATGGGAGTCACGAGAAAACTGAGAACAAAAGTGCAAATTTACTTTGGAAATCTTGATTCGTCTATTAAGCCTATCTTAATGTATGCAGCTGACGTTTGGGGATTTGGAGATGATTGT
>JADBJO010004377.1:77500-87500 GCA_016801955.1 Conus betulinus | reverse complement strand
GCTAGAGGGGGCTGATGTGGAAGATCGAGCGGGTGGGAAGGGGGGGGGGGGGGGTAGAATGGAAGGGCTTGAAGATGTTAGAGGGGGCTGATGTGGAAGATCGAGCGGGCTGGAAGGGGGGGGGGGGGGGTAGAATGGAAGGGCTTGAAGATGTTAGAGGGGGCTGATGTGGAAGATCGAGCGGGCTGGAAGGGGGGGGGGGGGGGGTAATGGAAGGGCTTGAAGATGTTAGAGGGGGCTGATGTGGAAGATCGAGCAGGCGGGAAGGGGGGGGGGGGGGGGGTAGAATGGAAGGGCTTGAAGATGCTAGAGGGGGCTGACGTGGTAGATCGAGAGGCCGTGAGAGGGAAGGGATAGGTATGGTGGGTGTGTGTGGGAGGTGTTGGATGAAGACGTGATAGACCGGGAGGTTTGGGAAGGAAGGTGGGAGTATATATATATATATATATATATATATATATATATATCGAGAGGTGTGGGAGGAGCGGGGGCATCGCTGAGGTTGAAGCGGCAGGTATAATACTTTGAAAGGTGTGGGAAGGAGAGGGGGGATCGTTGATGTTGAAGAGGGCAGGTACGATAGATGGAGAGGTGAGGAAGGAGGGAGGGTATGGGTTGGAGGTGTTGGTGGAGGCAGGAGTAGAAAATGAGGTGTGAGAAGGAGAGGGAGGGATACCAGGGAAGGGAGGGGGGGGGGGGGGGGGGTCGAAGGTGTTGAAGAGGACAGGCGTGGTACACAAAGAGATGTGGGAAGGAAGGGGGGGTGGGGGCGGGAGCTGGGGTCAGAGATGATGAAGGGCGCAGGTGTGATAGATCTAGACGTGTGGGAAGGAAGAGGAGGGAAGGTCGGAGATGCTGAAGGGGGTGGGCGTGGTAGATGGAGGGATGTGGCGAAGAGGGGTGGTGGTGGTGGTGGTGAGGATCGAAGATGTTGAAAGGGGTGGGCGAGATACAAGGAAAGGTGTGGGAACGAGAGGAGAGGGAACCAAGGGGAGGTCAGAGGTGTTGAAGGGGGTGGACGTGACAGGTGAAGAGGTGTGGTGAGGGGGTCATAGGGGACAGACGGGGTAGATCGAGAAGTTTTGGAGAGAGGGAAAGGGGGAGGGAGGGTTGAAGGGAGTAAACACGGTAGATCGAGAAGTTCTGAAAGGAAGGGGAGAGAAGGGTCAGAGGTATTGAGGGAGAGGGAAGGGGGGCAGACACGGTATAGAGAGAGGCTGTGCGTTTAGAATCAATACAAGCTTAACATATTGTCCTAACTTGTGAATTTAAAGGTTAGGTATGTGGTGTGCTGGTGTCACAAAACGACGGATAATAGGTAATAGGATGATTGGGAAGGGCACACGCACCCGGGGGAGGGGTGGGTGGGTGTTCCTTCCTATCAATTAAGACCAAACAAAAATACAGCTGACAGTTTTAAAACACACACACACACACACACACACACACACACACACACACACAAATAGCGAAAGCAAGCTTGAGAAAGCATGACCCCACTCCCCTTCCCCCCGGCTTTCTGAATGCTAATCAAAGCGCCTTGCCAAAAGCTGTGTGGGTGGGTTAAGGAAGAAACTGCATGGTGGTGACGGATCATGGGAGGTAAACGGAATGGAGTAAAGGGAAGAAAATGGAGCGGGGGGGAGAGTGTAGTGAATAGGTTGGGGGCGGAGTATCGCATGTTGGCGTCAAAAACAGTACAAGAGCACAGTGCTGGGGGATGGCAGTGGGAGGGGACTTGACGGAGTGGACAGGAAGAGAGGGTGGTTATAGAGGTTGAGGTCTGAGTGGGGGACGGGTCTGTAGAAATTGGCGGGTGAAAGGAAAATGAACAGTTTTTTTACCATTGAAAAAAGGGTTTAAGGCCCGAAACGTTTGCTCATTCTTATTCTTTTCCTTGGATTACGTTTTCACCCTGTTTTTTTTTTTTTTTTATTTCATTTTTTCATTAGGTCAGGTCAGACGAGCTTGAGGAAAGAGTTTATAGAAGGTGGAGAGTTAAATGGAGAGAGAGAGAGAGAGAGAGAGAGAGAGAGAGAGAGAAAGGGGGGGGGGGGGGAGTGAGTTGAAAAAAACGTGGCACACGGTTGTTAGGAAAGAGGCGAGGGAGTGTAGTCAGTGTGTGCGCGCGAAAGGATTGAAAGGACACGGACAGTACTGCGGCATTGGGGGCGTAGACACAGCAAGGGCAGGAGATGAGAAAAGAAAGGGAAAAGTGCTTAAAGGGAAAAGGGGGGGGGGGGGGGGGGGGGCGGGAGGAAAAGGGGCATGTGCCGGGGATGAAAACAGAAGGAAGGCGGAGGGGGTTAGGGGGGAAGAGAGACAGTCTTGTATACATTGGCTTAACAAACAACCCTCTGAAATGTTCACTCAAAATAACCCTCTAAAACGGTGCACTCAGAGCAACCCTCTAAAACTTCACCCAAACGTTTTGAGGCATCTTGCACAAAGAGAATCTAGACTGAAAGCAGTGCTCTGCCCCGCACTCTTCCATCTACACATAGGGCAATGAAATCAATGAATGGATGGCATAGAGCAGACGGAGGAGGAAGGTGAAAAAAAAATGTGGCTGGCAGGACGGTAGATGACGAAGACCGAGCGTACTTTTCGCCTGTCGTGTGGCTTTCTACACTGCCGTTACCAACATTTGAGTTTGGTTTAGTCATTCCATTCTTTGTTGCCTCATCTTCCCGCCCTGAAGGTGACCTGTCCGGGGCCACTCATCCGGACCGTCCTATATCCAGACCCTCCTTGTCGCAGTCATTAGCAGCGACAGTTCACACGGGACCTCTTAGCGTCTTGTCACCTCGAGACCATCCACCATTTCTCTTGTTCAGCTATTTCAGCGTTGGTCAGGAGGCCCGGATAGATTTCACATGTCCAGGATGCTAATTATTAAGCTCTCCAGAGAAACTGCCCGACTGGGTCGCCAGTCAGTGTGAATGTCCATTCCTTCTAGCTGCTGATGTGGAAGTCTTGGGGATCAACTCGCCAAAAGCAGGAGAGAGAGAGAGAGAGAGAGAGAGAGAGAGAGAGAGAGAGAGAGAGAGAGAGAGAGAGAGAGAGAGAGAGGAAATTGAAACAAAGATGATGATCGTAAGAGCAGGGCATAAAGGGTCGACAGAACACAGAGATCACTCTTCGGTGAGGTGTGACAAGCAGGGAGGATGAGCCCGGTGTTGCTGAGCTTTCATTTCTGGTCTCATGCCACACAACTGTCCACCCACGTGTCCTTTCATCATGTATACCCCGACGTCAGCAGCGTTGATGAGGAAATTGGAACAGCTCTCTCAGAGATGTACCACAGGGTTCTTTTTCTTCCTGTCTCTGTACTGCCGCTTCCTACAGCGACGTATTTCCCGGTGTCAGCCAGGCCCGTGGTACTGGTCAAGAAAATATGAGTCAACCGCGAAGCCAACAGACTCGAAGGGTGTGGTCCGAGTGTTTCCGATTTATTGTATCTGCGACGGGGATCGTCGCTTTCATACAGCAAGTTTCTCCGTGTACATCAAAACTCACCGCTTCCAAAGTCCATCATCGCGCCAAACTCGTGACTTCAAAGTTGGAGGAGGGGGAGAGTGGGAAGGGGTGGGGGTGGGGGGGGGGGGGGGGGGGGGGGGGGGTGACAGTCACTACCTGAAAAGCCGAAACTTCAATAAAAGTACTCCAAACCGAATCTACTCAGCAACACTATGTTCTATCACCTTCCTTCATGTGCTTAGCCCTTCTGTTTCCGAAAGTGTCTTCGCCAGCTTTTCCACTCTCTTTTCAATATTTTCACGTCCATCCTCCTCCCCTCACCAGACTATTGAATATATGTATAAATGCAGCTGTTAAGCCTCGTGGGGATCCTTTTGAACCATTTTCCAGGTTTCCTTTTTTTCTCATCACGGCAGATTCCGGCTTTCAATTCGGCTTTGCAATAGCAAATGCAGTCGCTGTACTCTCAATACCAGGGCACATGTGCTGCAGTAGCTGACAGATTTGTCCTGCTCTCCTTTATTATTTTTTTTCAAATATTTTATATTGGATTAAATATGCACATTTCTTTCAAAATAGAAATCGGATCCGTTTCCATGCAATACTTTCAAGAACATTTTTTCATCTCTCTCTCTCTCTCTCTCTCTCTCTCTCTCTCTCTCTCTCTCTCTCTCTCTCTCTCTCTCTCTCTCATATGTTCACACAAGCTTCTTGATTTTACGTACGTACGTACACACACATACACACACACACACACACACACACGCGCGCACACGCACGCACACACACACACACACACACACACACACACACACACATTCACACACACACACGTGCATACCACACACACACACACACACACACACACACACACACACACACACACACACACACACACACACACACACACATGCACACGCATGTACGCACACGCATACAGTCGTGCGCTTGCAATAGACTCGTTTGTCATTCTCTCACAACCTATTGCAACTCCGTCACACCTCTTCCACCCACTCTCCCAACATACATTATATCCTTCCTACAATCCTCCCTCATCCTCTCCGCCACATCTTCCTACCACTCTCAACCCCACTCTACCCCACTTTCCATCCCAGCACATACATCATGAAGAAATGTCACTCTTGTACGAAACAGACTGCTCATACCAGTTGTCTCCCTGTGCTCAGATCGTGACCTTGCTGGTGTACTTGCTGTCGTCTGTTGTGTTGGTCCCCAACTACCTGACCAACAAGCTGGAACTCGTACAGGTCAGTACGTCATGCACTTTTTTGTTTGTTTGTTTCTTCCTCCTTCCTTTTCTTCTTTCCTTCCGTCCTCGTTTGCTTTGCTTCCTTCTCGTTCGTCTTCTGCGATTTTTTCTTCTTCTTCTTCTTTTCTTCTTCTTCTTCATCATCATCATCATCATCATCATCATCATCATCATCATCATCATCATCATCTTCTTCTTCTTCTTCTTCTTCTTCTTCTTCTTCTTCTTTTCTTCTTCTTCTTCTTCTTCTTCTCTCTTACTCTCTCTGTGCACAGGTGAGACGGCGGAAAAAAAAAAAAACTCATGTATATTCGAATAATGGCAGACCCCCGTTCAGAAGGAGGTTACACGCATTATGAAACACAAAGAAACAGCTCTTCTCTTTAATGAAGAGATACGAAATACAAAGAAACAGCTCTTCTCTTTAATGAAGGGATATGAAACACAAAGAAACAGCTCTTCTCTTTAATGAAGAGATATGAAACACAAAGAAACAGCTCTTCTCTTTAATGAAGAGATATGAAACACAAAGAAACAGCTCTTGTCTTTAATGAAGAGATATGAAACACAAAGAAAGAAAATGAAGAGATATGAAACACAAAGAAACAGCTCTTCTCTTTAATGAAGAGATATGAAACACAAAGAAACAGCTCTTCTCTTTAATGAAGGGATATGAAATACAAAGAAACAGCTCTCTTCTCTCTAATGAAGAGAAATGGATTACAAAGAAACAGCTATTCTCTCTAATGAAGGGATATGAAATACAAAGAAACAGCTCTTCTCTCTAATGAAGGGATATGAAATACAAAGAAACAGCTATTCTCTCTAATGAAGGGATATGAAATACAAAGACGTAGCCTTGCCTCTGGTAAAAGGATAAAAATAGAAAGAAAAAGCTCTGCCTATAATGAAGGGACATGAAATGCAAAGAAACAGCCCTGCTAAGTGAGGGGATGTGAAACACAAAGAAAGAGCTCTGTCTATAGTGAGGGTTTATATAAACACAAAGAAACAGCCCAGCCTATAGTGAGGGAATATGAAACACAAAGAAACAGCCCAGCCTATAGTGAGGGGATATGAAATACAGAGATACAGTTCTGCCTATAGTGAGGGGATATGAAACACAGAAACAGCTCAGCCTATAGTGAGGGGATATGAAATACAGAGAAACAGCTCTGCCTATAGTGAGGGGATATGAAATACAGAGAAACAGCTCAGCCTATAGTGAGGGGATATGAAATACAGAGAAACACAGCTCAGCCTATAGTGAGGGGATATGAAACGCAAAGAAAAACAGCTCAGCCTATAGTGAGGGGATATGAAACGCAAAGAAACAGCTCAGCCTATAGTGAGGGGATATGAAACGCAAAGCGAAACAGCTCAGCCTATAGTGAGGGGATATGAAATACAGCGAAACAGCTCAGCCTTTAGTGAGGGGATATGAAACGCAGAGAAACAGCTCAGCCGACAGTGAGGGGATATGAAACGCAAAGAAACAGTTCAGCCTATAGTGAGGGATATGAAATACAGAGAAACAGCTCAGCCTATAGTGAGGGGATATGAAACACAAAGAGAAACAGCTCTGCCTGTAGTGAGGGGATATTAAACACAAAGAAACAGCTCTGTCTATAGTGAGGGGATAGGAAACACAAAAAAAACAGCTCTGTCTATAGTGAGGGGATATGAAATCCAAAAAATAACTTTACCACTAGCGAAGACATATGAAATACAGAGAAACATTTGTGCCCCAGAGAGAGAGAGAGAGAGAGAGAGAGAGAGAGAGAGAGAGACAGAGAGAGAGACAGAGAGAGAGATTGTTGTGGACTGTCGTGCTCAAGAAGGGGAGCCTTGTTTGCACTGAACACACGTCCATGTGGGGAACGAACATAAATCCTTCACGGGTTTTCGAGCGTTTAAGTACCCCCACGTCACCCTTGCTCCTGCAAACGGGCCGTGACGGGCCTTGGTTGACTAAGCACGAGAAGTTGCCCCAGTCGCCCTTATAAGTCAAGCCCATAGCAACACACCCGTCACTCCCCTCCCACACCCACTTCTCCTCCTCTCACCCCATTCCCCCCCCCCCATCCCCAAGAACAGTCCAACCCTTCAGTGGCCTTCAGGGTCGGCTGGGCTATAAACAGCCTGACCTTACTTGCGCGTGAAGTCTCCGCCCTCCATTTGAGAAATGTGCGTTTGATTCTCGTACTAAAAAGAAATAAGGGGAAAGCTGCCCCCCCCGTATCGAAGGAAATAAACACTGCAGGGAAAAAAAAACCACTGTGGGAGTATGCAGGAAAAAACTCTCTCCCTCACGTCTGGAAATGAAACATTTCTCAGTGTGTGTGTGTGTGTGTGTGTGTGTGTGTGTGTGTGTGTGTGTGTGTGTGCGCGCGCGCGCGCGCGTGTGTGTGTGTTTGTTGTGTGTGTGTGTGTGTGTGTGTGTGTGTGTGTGTGTGTGTGTGTGTGTGTGTGTGTGTGAGTGTGTGTGTGTTTTGAGTGTGCGGGAGTGCGTGCATGCATGCGTGTATGTGTATAAGTTGAATGTGTGTGCATGGATAGGTGTGTGCATATATGTGTGTGTGCGCGCGCATGTGTGCGTGCCTGCGCGCACACATGCTCGCACGCACCCACGCATCAGTCCTTCCTGAGGGTAGGACACCGAGACGATGTGTGGAAACGTGCAGTCAAATGGAGCCCAGAGGCAGGGCGAAAGGCTGACAGGTTTGTCTTCTGCTGCTGTTACTTTCCATTGCATTGAAACCCGGACAACGCAGCTTTTAAGGATAGTAATAAAGCTGCTACACACTTACAGCCTATACTGCGGAGAGTTTTTCAATGAACTTTTACAGCTAGAAAAAAAAAGGTCGGGGGGGGGGGGGGGGGGGGGGGGGGGGGGGAGGGGCAGGTGATGGAAAAGGTGTGGGGGTGGGGGGGGGGGGGGGGGGGGGGGGGGGGGGGGGGGGGGGGGAGACACCCTCGTGGCAGGCGAAAGACTTCAGTGACCAATTGGGTGTTGATGGCAGCAACATGCTTACATTGATCCGAATTTTACACACACACACACACACACACACACACACACACACACACACACACACACACACACACACACACACACACACACACACACACACACACACACACACACACACACACACACATGCTCACACACACACACACACACACACACACACACACACACACACACACACACACACACACACACACACACACACTTCGTCAAGGGAAATAAATCACGAGCCTACTGGGTGCCTTGAACTGTGCCCTCAAGTTTCCTTTAGATACAGGGATTTCTCATTTCAGTGTCTCTTGTTCATGTTTCCTAGCTGCAGAGACCCTATCCACTACCCCCACCTGGTCATCAGCCCGATGATACTCAACTGCTCTGTATCAAACTGTACAATACTATGCAGTGCTGTGCTATGCTATGCTATGCTATGCTATGCTATACTATACTATACTATACTATACTATACTATACTATACTATACTATACTATACTATACCATACCATACCCTACCCTACCCTACCCTACCCTACCCTACCCTACCCTACCCTACCCTACCTACCCTACCCTACCAGACTGGACTGGACTGGACTGGACTAGACTAGACTAGACTAGACTATGTGTATTTGTCGGGTTGACGAGGACAACTTCAGTCATCTTGGGGTTGAGGGGGGTGAGATGATTTGTGGATACATAGGTTAGGCTGATCAAGTCGATGCGTGCACGGAATGCGTAGTGACAGCTTTGACAGGCAATGTGGGAGGCCTCCTCTTGATTGCTGGCGCGGTCTTTCCTTGCCTGTCTCTTTATTGCGCTGCAGCTGTCCTCCTTTCTTCACATAAATTGGCGACTTGGTGGATTGACTATACTATACTATACTATACTATACTATACTATACTATACTATACTATACTATACTATACTATACTATATGGCCTTATTCTGCAATACGCAATGCTATGGTATACCGTGCTATTCTATTCTACACTGAACAATATTCTGTTAACACTATACTATGTGTCACCAGATGGACAACCTGACCTTCTATATGATCCAAGACCTGCAGCTGGCCACCAAACCACACCCGCAACATCGTCCTCATCAACGTCATCACCTACGCCGTGGTGGCCAAGCTCATCCCCTGCGTCCTCATCCTCATCTTCGGCGGGTCCCTGGTCTACACGCTCACCGTCAAAGGCCGCGGCAGGCGGAGGAGGCTGGCGACCTCCTCGTGCAGCAAGACCTCGACGCACGCGCGCCAGTCCACCACCACGCGAATGAATGCTGCTGGTGGTGATCATCCTCTTCATCCTCACGGAGCTGCCTCAGGGCGTGCTGATCCTGCTCAGCGCCACCATCCCGGAGTTCTACAACAAGGTGTACCTGCCCCTGGGCGACCTGATGGACTTCATCGCGCGCTGCTCAACAACGCCATCAACTTCGTGCTGTACTGCATCATGAGCCAGCAGTTCCGGGCCCGCTTCGCGCACATGTACCTGAGGAGGAGGATGCGCTTCAAGGCCGTGTCCTGCGAGACCACCACCACGGTGGAGAAGCTGATGCTTCGGGAAACGCCCACCCGGACCACGGGGATGGAGTGACAGGAGAAGGGGGAGGGAGGTAACTCAGATGGAAAAGTGAAGGGGGGGGGGGGGGGGGGGGTGGGGGAAAGGTTATTGTTGTTGGGATGATTTAGTTTTAAAATGTGTAGATCAAGTCTTGTTGGATCAACCTCTGAAGGACAAATGACTGGGAGATGTTAGTTATTCCTGCTGCCTTTGAAGATTTATTTTTGTTTGTCTCATTTTAGGTGCCCCCCCCCCCCCCCCCCCCCCCCCCCCCCCCCCCCCCCCCCCCCCCCCCACATGTAATGGTCTCCGAAACCACAATGAGTTCTGTCCTGTCCGAGACTCGTCACCTGCAGTGCACAGGGAGCAGTCGATGTCATATCGTCTCGAGGCAACCCACCAGAGGAAAAGTGCACTACTTCTGAATCGCTTGTGTGGTGTTTTGTGGTATTTGTTTTGTTCCAACATACGCAGGGCACCACCTGCTAAGCCCCCTACTGACGACAACAGTTGCTCAGTGGCAGAGCAAGTCCCGTCTGGAGAGGGCCACTGCATCCGTCAAAAACATTCCTCACGAAGAGGGTACGAAAGGCCACAGGCTTTGACACTTCTGGTCTCATGCACAACCGGGATCACAGTCATGAAGACAACT